>JAHREE010000118.1:174024-271926 GCA_033628505.1 Tringa tobata | reverse complement strand
ACTCAATCTCTAAGGTCCCTTCCAACTCAAAATTTTCTGTGATTCTATGAGATTCAAACATGGGGTGGGCCCAAGGACCACAAATTTCAAGCTAAGGGGAAATCCTGGGTGGAAATACAGGGAAATGGACAGGACTTGCTGATCTCACACTCCAAATGTGCATGTGCTGCTGCTGTTTCTCCACATCTTCCCAGACGGCACACACCTGCATCCGAGGGTCAGGTATGGCTCGACAAGTAACCCCAAATGCACCACAGTTTGTCATGGCACAGGCTGGATCTCCAGGTGTGTTTGTTTAAGCTACTTGGGTAAACACTCGTTTCCGAGTAGGGTCACTGCCAAGCCACGGAATGGAGTTGGAGACCTGAGAACCACAGCTTGAGTCCTTGATGGATGCACAAAACTAGGATCAGTACTAGGTAAAAAGTCTTTCTAAAAAGGCCATATCTTTGACTCTTTTTATCCCCAAACCCAAACACCACCGATTTTGAATCTGTAAGGCCACTTGGTGCAAGTTGCAAGTTAGTCCATGCAAGAATATGGATTTTAAACCACTTGAAGGAGTCAACCCTTAAGGCATAATTCCACGCTGAACTTTAACAACAATGACTCTTGCTCTATTTTTTCTATATAAGCCATTTCAAAGTAAATGGAACAGAATATAAATGTAAATATCTTTAGCAACTCACTTTTGGTCTTTCTGAACCGCTTTGTATACTTACAAAACTTTTTACTGTGGTAGCTCTCAAATGTCTCCTTTTAAACAAGAAATGTCCTTGTAAAGGAGAATATTCTTTAATATACACGGAGCAACTATGTTCCCTCATAAATATTCATGAACATTAAACTGCGTGCCATGAAAATAATTTTCATGCAAAAGGTCTTATGCACGTAGGTGCATTCACTGGTGAAGTTCACATGTAATTCTCCCTACTGGTTGCAAGTCCTGGAGGTCTTTCCTTTCAGATACAGTGAAGGATGTTGGAAATGTCGAGCTTTCAAAATGTAACATCATTATAGGAAATTAAAAGCAAACAAAAACAACCTAGAAGCAAGCAAGCAAGCAAACAAACAAAAAGAAGGCCATTTGATTTGAATGTGGAATTTCTTGCCTCTTCTAAAATGATTTACCTACCCCTACATTTTGCTCTTTAAATTTTAAAGCATCTGAACATTTGTTCTGTCAGTCGAGAAAAAATGGACTTACTTAAACTCATGTTAGATCCCCGGGGGATATCATAGAGAAAATAGGACAGCAGCACTAAGAAGAAAAACTCCATCTACAGCATCTTTTACAATTAAAAACTTGCAAACAGTGAACAACAGCAAAAAAAAAAAAAAAACCCTAGTGAAAATTATTTCATTCCTTTTTATCCTTTAATTCAAAGCTCAATATTGAATCCAAAGACCAACGTACAAAAAGTGCAAATGAAAATGAGTTATGTCAGTGGCGATGACTGACAGTTGCTCTGCATGAAGTGCATAATTCCACATCCATATTTTTACTGGTGTCTAATTAACACATAGTATCTTCATCAAATTTCAAATGAAAAGCCTCAAAGTATGATCAAATTGAATCATATCTATTTCTTTGTCAAGCCTAAGGTGCAAGAGAAATTTGGCATCCTTCAAGGATTTTATAAATACTGATGGAGAACACAAAATCACAAACAAATTTGTATCCCCCGTTTTTTAACTGTCATGTATAAAACTTTACCTTGATGAGTTAAGTCCTGCCAAAGCTTTATCTATAATTAAATATATTTTCTGTTTTTACATCTTTAAGTTTCTTCCTTTATGAAAAAATTACGACTACCTTCAGGAGCATCAGCTGAGTAAGAGCTAAGAAAACTGGGACGAAGAAGCTACTTCCAACTCTAACCAGTTGCCTGAAAAACCTGGTAAGTTGGGATGTGAAATTAGGAAATCTTGTCTGTTCCTGTTATGAAAGGAAGTACAGGGAGAGCAAATCTCTATGAAATTACACAACCTTGCAGCTTCGAGGAACTGCCTTTCATGAGTATGTTTGGTTATTAATTTCCTAACTCAGTCTATAACTTTTTATGGTTGTCCATAAAACTTCTGGAAGCCCATAAAGCTGCAGCAGCACTTTGGGCCACTGTACTTCTGTTCCTTGAGCCTGCAAAAGGTGACTCCTGACCATTACAGAAGGGCTTTTTCTGACCCCAGGCACTGTCTGAGACAGGCCACCTGCAGCTGCTCAGCTTTTTCCATTTATTATTGAACTATAGGGAGTTATATTAGACTGGAGAACTAATACTTTGATTACTAATTACTAAGACAAACAGAACCTGTATGTAGTTGAATTACAGAAATCAAGATTGCCTCAAGCAATGATGTGGCAGACTCCAAACTCTGATTTCTCGTACAACAGGTAAAAAATGAAGTATTTTGTTAAAAAAACCCTACAAACTTCTTAGCATTTTTATAAGTTTCCAAAAAGATCAAGTTGTATAAATTAGCTAGGAATTTTATTTAGATTTTGTTTGTACATTTACTAAACTGATAAAAAACACTTTTATGGCCAACTGAAATCTTTTAAATCATTTTGAAGAGTTTATTTGCTTACAGATAAGATCTCAAACCCCTCTGTCTCTTAAGTGGTCCTGCCCATAAGATCTTCACCACTGAATTCCCAATCCTTTTCCATGCTCTCAGAGTTGGACTTCCTGAGCTCTTTTTGGGTGTGATGTTTTAACATTTTTACCCTGTTTTTCTACTTTGCTTCCATACTTCTTCTGTAACTATTTTTCTCCTTCTGTTCAGAAATGGTTTCTCCAAGCTTATCCAATATAAAGTTAAATTAATGCAGATTGTTTTTTCTTGTGACTGTGAATAGATTTCTCCAGCAGTTCTTCACCTTCTTCAAGAATAATAAAAGTCATTAAAAGCACCGATTATACACAGATCTCGAAGAGGTGTAAAATACATTAATATCTCCTGATGTAAGATTATTGTGCCCTTTAAAATAATAGGCGATTTAAATATAAATACTTTGTGTCAATTTTTATTAGGTTCCTTGCACTCCAAGATAAAATACTTTTTTAATTAATGACTGATAAGGAAATAAGTCTGTTCCTTTTCCATTATAGGTAAATCACCACGGAGTCATCTGTTGCAAGTTTCTTGCTATTAAAAAAAAAGAGAAAAAAATTCTTCCCTAACTTCCCCCTCCTTACCTTGTTCATGCTGAAGAAAATAATTCTTCTATAAAGTAGTATACAAGCAAAAATTATTATTACAACATTAAACAATACATTGTCTAATTTTCCTGTATCAAAAGTTGGAGTGTCTTTCTTTTTTCTTCTGGTATATTTGTGATTTGTAATATGCATGTTCTGATTTCAATGGTTAATTCATTTCCTCCTCAGGTTACATGCATAACGACACAGTTACACAATAGTTTATTTTAAGAACTTGGCTGTACTCGGCCTGTCATGAGTATTATACATAATCATGACCTTCCAGATCCCATCTTCCATCGGTACCTCTACAGTTATCACGTTGGTTGGTTATATTGCTCCACTGGCATACATTTACCAGAGACAACAAGCAACACATATAGATTTGGCTTTATGATGTGCATAAACAGGCCCAAGAATTTTACAGATTTCAGTTCCTAATATGAGAGCATCAAGGCATCTTGCTTAATTTGCTCTGAAGCCCTGAAGGAAGGCTGTGATTTAGTCCAGAGTGGCTGCACCACCGCACAGCTGTCCCTCCACATCCCCACAGCTTCTTCCAGCTACAAATGTTGTTTTTATACAAAGAACCTCCGCATTTTTATTGTTGGGTGTGAGCAGACATTGTGTGGGCCTCTGCTTCACATTGAGCCCTCATTCACTGAAAGCCTTTAATCAATCAGATTTGCTGTCTGAACTGATTGAAATAAATGAGAATAATAATATAGAACACAACAAAGGGAAACTGGAATTTAAATACAGTACCTCTGGCTTTCGCTGAATGTTCCCCAACTCTTGTGACCAACTATGCTGTTTTATAGAATTTGTTATTTTGTACACACATCTATTTTTCAAACTATATATAATTCAAGTCTCTCAACTTTTTTTTCTTGCATGAAGTCTCTCCATGCTTTCTGTAATTGCCATCTATTTCTGGATTCTGGCTACTTTTATATTGCTTTTTTGTTTGTTTGTTTTAAGTTGGAGCCACCAGATCTTAGTGTAGAATAAAGAAACAAAGACATATTACTGTGTCCAGTAGGTTGTACGTTAACGGCCCTTTTCTTACAGACTGGATGGATCCGTGTCCTGTCCTGCATCTGTCTTCCCAGTCTCGTCTGGCTTTTTGGACAACAGATCCATTATCCGCTATCAAATGTAGTACAGATAAGGTAAGACTTATTGTTGTTCTTTATAGTATGTAGGTAATAATAAAACTGAAAATCAGGAGTTATCCATACACTTTCAGAAATAATCAGAAAAGTAGATCATTTACCACAATTTTTGGTAAGTGCAGACATCCTCAGAAGATTCAGAGCTGTGTGTTACCCACAAATACTACGGAAACACAAGTGTTAATTACCTTATTCAACTGCTATTTACGTAGATTTTCTCTATACATAAAAATAAGTATAATTTTAAGAAATTAAAATGTTTGTTTCAGACACATTTAGCGTTTAACTCTCTCAACAACTATGCCCAAATGAAGCATCTTACACAAAATATAAATTACAGCATCAAAGTAAAAAAGTCTGCCCTTATTCACCCACAAAACTGCATGAAGTAGGGATAACAAACTTTCTTCTTACTATTTAGATAGTATAAAATTACCTTTGATAGGCTTATTTGTAGACTATGAAACAATTGAATCTTCATGGCCTGTTAAGGCATCCGGAGACGGGGAGATTGGCTTCAGGCTGGGAAAGCTCCCGTCCTCCAGCTAGATAGATCCAGGTAGATCCTCTCCCCATGTGATTTCAGCAAAGCCAGGAAGGGGTCTCCAGCTGTGGTTTGAGTCATCATCCAAGCCCGCACAATGTGACGCTCGTCACGTCACCCCGTAGCAACAGAAGGTCCTCTCCTTTCCCCATTGAGAAATGTTCAGACAGGCAGTGTCAGGGGATGAGCCATTTGGGACCATAACATATGTCACCTTAAAACAATATGCTGTATCAGTGGCCAAATAAACTGCTCTAGGAATATTCACTAAACATAAATATAGAGACATTATGATTGCACAAACTTGGTTTCTTTTCAGAGAGGAGAGAAATTTTTCATACTGACCTCAAAGGAACAACAATTGAAGTCACAGTATCATAGAATGGTTTGGGTTGGAAGGGACCTTTGGAGGTCATCCAGTCCAGGCCCTCTGAAATGAGCAGGGACATCTTCAACTAGATGAGGTTGCTCAGAGCCCCATCCAACCTGACCTCGGATGGGGCATCTACCACCTCCCCGGGCAACCTGGGCCAATGTCTCGCCACCCTAAGTGTAAAAAAATTCTTCCTTTAAGTCAATGGTCAATTTATCACAGTAGCTCTCACAGGCAAAACTCCTCTTCCAGATTAGACTGCAGGGAGCCCAGAAAAACAGTGAAACACATACTGGAGGTTATTCCTATTTCCACACATTAGCACATCTATCTTTAAGAATAAACATAACAGACATTCAATGTTAATTGTGATGGCATCCATAATCACCTTATTCTTACACCAAACCTGACTGTAGGATATTTGAGATTCAGAGGTGTACGCATTGCCAGATCTGTTTTAAATCAGAGATATCCATGCACTAAGTGAGTTTAGGAAAAAAACAGGGAAGAACTGTTTGGAGCTTGTGGTCCAAAGCTCAGACTGGCATCTCAGCTCAAGACCAGACCCATAAACGTAAATATACATTTAAACTTGATTTTGGAAGATGTGCTCGGTGTTTTGCATGTGCTTATGTGCATTTCTGGGTAGGAATGTAGAAATGCTTACTTAAATACTTTAGTGAAGGCAAGATCAAATCAGAATGTTTCATATATTCTGGTTCGGAGCTGTACTAATAGCTAAGCAGTCATTACAGCACTTTCTGAAGATACCAAGGAAAGAATTTAAAAGAAAGGTGAAGAGTCATTTTTTTAATGCTCTTAAAGTGATCTCGAGCAACTGCAAATGACAACCATTTCTATCCACTGCACTCCCATTCTCTTATCAAGCCATAGCTAATCAGCTGTAGGCTGTCCTGCTGCTACCTCAGGCAACAAACCACTCGTGACTCTAGCAGATGTTGTCCTTTTCCTGCCAATAGGAGTATTTACTAACATTTTTCATGTTATGATATTCTGTCTCAGAACTTATTCCTCAGGATCAGGAATAGGCCACATTTAACCACTTAGAGCCAAAAATATCCATTTACTGAGGTTGGTGCTTGCTTGGAAGTTACAAAACCAGATTTTTTTACAGAGTTTAATCCTGGGACTACATAGACCCCATGTCCTTAAAAATGGGAGTAGATGTTAAAAGACAGAGTTCATCAAAACCCAGGAAGGCTTTCTGCCATCAAGTCAAATGTAGACTCTATGCAGATTGTCTCAGCCAAATGCGGTGGTTGCTCAAGAAGGGGAAGAGATGCTCACTGGTAAAGCAGTTTTTTATTATGTAGGTTCTATTCAGAATCCACTAACCAGCATCTCCAGGAGAACTAAGCCAGTTTTAATAAAGAAAAGTGGATAAATTATTGTCTTCAGAGTTAACATATAAATGTCTACCAATTGCTGACTACTTGCTTTTATTTACGTAGAATTTTCAAAGTTCATAAATACCTTCAATGCGTTCCCGTGAAAGTTCTTTTTCCATGTGGGTCTGTTAAGGTAAAAATAGAGATAAAGGAAATTTTCCAAAGTTAGTCACAGTGGATGGACAATTCAGGAATCTTGCTTCTTGCTAAATCCAAATTATGTTCCCTCTTATATTAGTCTGAAGTTTCTGAACTGTAGTTAATGCTACCAGGTTTTTAGGTAGCAAGGCAATAAGTGCCAAGCCTTGTACTTTTTAGAAACTCAGGTATAGTATTGGTACCTGTGGCTGTTACACTGCTGCAAGGTTATGTAAATTTTACCAAAATCAAGGGGATTCTCTGTATAAAGACATCATTGGTGTTGTGACCTGATTTTCAAAGGCAGTGAGCACCCAGACCTCCCTTTGGCTTCACAAACAGCTGTAGGTGTTCATCATGTCACATATCCAAGCCATTAGCCTTTCAGCATTCTAATATTTAAGATCGTTTAGATAGATTTACCCAGAGGAAATTACTGTAGCTATTAATTTATGTTCATTTCCTCACACGTAGAGGGAACATATGAAAGTCAAGTCATTTTTGCTGCTGACAATAAAAGTCATACATTCAAAGATCAAGTACTTTGTGGTTTTGCTGGCCCAAGCCCTTCATGCCTTGTCAGCTCTCTGTCCTCACTGGAAGACCACCAGTTAATGGATTTAACCTTTACATCAGTGAAAAATAACAGATCAGCGTGTCAAAGATAAGTTACGCTAAAGTCATGTATGTCCTCTTTCTCCTTCACTTATTTTCATAGTCATTACAGCTAATTTCCTTCACCACTGCTTTACTTGGTTTCACAGAAAGTACAGTTATTCAAGCAAATAAAAGGCAGTTAAGAAGAGCAAAGTTGCAGCTGTTCAGAGAGCTCACTGCCCTCTGAAATTGAGCTCCCACATGTGCCAGCTTCAAAATGTCACTAACCATCTCTTGGAGACACCCTGACAACCTCTTCCAGCTCTTGACTCCAGCAATGGTTTAAGACAACTAAATGCTCAATGACTTGTTTCCCAAGGTAATGTAAAAAGAAAGAGAAAAATCACTTGGTGTTAAAATAAATCTCCGCGTATAAACCAACTGGAAACAAAAATATTACTATTTCACTGGCATTTTACCTATTTCCTGCAAATACAGTTACCGGTACATAACAAACAGGCATATAAATAGCAGCAAATAATACAGAGGTGTCTGAAGGTCTACATTGCAAAACTCCAGGACTATGTGCAACGGCCACGCAATTTCAGCTTGATTCCTGTTTCCAGGAAAATACCTGAGACAATGCAGTAGAAAAACAAAACCTCAATTGTAGAGTGAGAAACCGAAAGATTTAGGAGTCCCTTCCAACCCCATAGCATTCTGTGATTCTGTGATTCAAATTCAGTGACTCTTTCATGGACCAAATGGTTTTGTTTAGTTTTCTGTATAGAATATTTCTCGTTTTTTACCTCAAGGTAGAAGTCCACGCACTCTAAAGCAATAACCAAATACATTTTACAAACTTATTACAATATTTACTGAGGCATCCTCTCAAGGCTCTTTCTAGGATACCTTTAGCTGCCATTTATTCTGCAACGTGTTATATGTGAATGAATCCTTGGAGCAAGCACAAAGTTCTAGTGTTTTTGAGTATAATGATTCACTGCAACAGTTTTGAATGCAACACTGGGTCCTAAATCCATTCACCGCGTACAGAAAGAGCTGGATTTTTGGTGAAGAGAATGCAGAAGCCTGAAAGAAGCCATAGTTTCCGTAGGACTTGTTAACAGTAACATTTCCAAAACAGGGAATGGATCATTTTCTGCTAGATTTCTCAGCTCTTCCAGCTCTTTTCTCTTCCCCTCTCCATATTTCCAAGTCAGAGCTGTTCTCTGAAACACAGCCCAGCAGGAGATCATTTCAGGCAGTCCTATATTTCCATACACACAGGCATTTGATAGTATATTGGTTTCTGCAAAGGCCGCAAAAGTTTTGCCAGATTCCAGTAAAATGATATTATTGTTCATCTCTTCAAAAATTAAAATTAAACTCATGCAGTTATAAACGAAAATGAAATTTTACTAAGATAAATTATGATATGCAGAATGCTGCCATTAAGTACTTGCTTTCAGGGGAAAAAACAGTCTTAGAGGAGGCTGGAAGGACAGACGATGCTAAAACTAAGGTTACAATGGGGACTGCTACAGCTCTTAGTCCATAATATAGTGAATTAATGGAGCTGTATAAATCAACTGACCTCTGAATGTTTACTTTACAGTTCCAAAGAGGGATTTACTACTATCATACCTTTATCCAAAAAAAAAAAAACCCTCAATAAACAGCTGTTAAGTCCTAACTTTCTCAAAACTTTTTCAATGACATTTGGATATTTGGATATACTTAGATGTTTCTTGGGTATGTACTCTTCCAGCATAATCCAGGATGCTTTAACAATCTTGCTAATGGTCATAAAGCTTACATAATCAATAACAAAAATATGCAAAAAACTTCAAAATCATGGCTCACAACCCATTTTAGTAGATGGTGTGCCTTGAAGAGGGTCTGTTTCTTGGAACAGATAGAAGATAACAAGGCAGGCTGTCGGTGACCATGTTTTCTGTACCCACTTTGTTATTGCTTGATAAGAATGAATTATCAGCAGTTTCAGGAGCCCTGGACTCTATTAGAGCTACCAGAAAGTGCCCATAAAAGGAGAGAATATTTTGAAGAGTGGTAAGTTATTGAGGGGAAAAAAGAAGGAAAAAAAAAAAAAAAAAGTATTTTCCACCTATGAATTGGCCAATGTAGGATGAACCTGAAATTACCAAAACATCACAACACAAATTCAGTACTACACATATTCAAAGTACCATGCAGCTCCTTGAATTACTCTAAGAAAAATGGGCATGTTGTTACTTTATGGATTTCCTTTTTTTCCCTGAGATTTGTCACAGAAGATGACGATCACGATCAGCCACTGCAAACTGCAAAGTCTGAGATTTTGTAGAATTCAGCACTGACTCTCAGAAAAACCTTATGTTTTAGCAGTTTCCCTTTGCAGCTCTTCAGTTTAATATTATGGAAATGTGAAAGCTAGAAATGTTTTTGGAACACGTTCGTAGAGTATTTCCCTGCCTTCTCAGGATTACTCATTGATTATAGAAAGTGATTCATTCTGCATCTCAGCTGAAGTTAAAGAAAAACAACAACAAAAAGAATCAAAATAAAACATGGCTTTGAAAAGCTAATTTGAATAATTTGTCCTTTTTGACATGTATTTTGGACAAATCTCAATTAGAACAGCCCATTACACAGCAAGACGTTTTCATTTTCACCCTCAGTGGGTCATAATCAGCCATGCTGGTCTCTGTCACAGGCCTCTGTGCACACACGCCGTATAATCGTGCTCCCCAGCCCATTTCAGCGGTAGAACAGTCAAGTACCAACATGTCTGGTTGGTAACATTTTGGAATAACGGGTCGGGTTCATCCCTGAAGTCAGTGGGAGGGCTGACTAATGGTTTTTCCCATTAACTCAGACATATAAGAAGTTTCATTATAGAGTAGCCGCTTTGCAGAACCAGACTCTCTTGGCTCGTGCTCTTTCCTCAAGACCCGTTCATAGCGCTCATTAATATCCGATGGAAATCTCAAATCAAAAAGAAAATATTCCCCTTGTGAGAATGGAATCGACATTGTCACTGAAAAGCTCTGCTTATCTGCGTTTGGCTGTGGTCTGAAAAAAAAAAAAAAAAAAAAAAAAATCACATCCCACTTACCATATAAACCACGTGCAAATCACTGCCTCCACCTGCACTACAATTTCCAGATAAGAAAAATGGAGATTATAATTTTAGCTCCCATGATTAAGACGGATGCATGGTGCTCACTGCGGTGGGGATCTCAGCTTTTCAAAAACGTAGCACAGTTTACCCAAAGCATCCCTTTATCCGCTTGATTTTTTGTTGGTGTAGAGCCTGCTGCAGCAATCTACCCCTATTCAGCAAAGCATTTCTGCATATACCTAATAACAATCGCATTTAAAAAAATTCTTGAAGATAGACACACCTTTAAATGCTTTACTCAACAGAGAAGAAATCTAAGCTGCGCCAAAAATAACCAACCGGACTGGGATCTTGCTTTTAAAGTATTTTCAGAAGTAAAATTATAGTAAGCAGATTAAGAATTTTTTTCAGTGTGCATTTTTCTAGCTAGACTCTGGTGAAAACAGTATTTCTGAGCAGAAAAAGATGGCTTTTCCTTAGTTAAAAATGGTAGAAGTTGTATTCTTCATTCATTTAATGCAAAATAGCCTTCCCTTCAAAAAAACATTTTTCTGTTGTGATATTTTTAGATTTTTCATTTTAAATCTTTGATGGAAAACGCTAATATTAATTAGTACTTAAATGCTAATTAGCACTTAAACTGAATTGTAACTACTAGAATGTTAAAGACAAGGTAAACGATTGTTTCAGGGACAGTGAAAGGTTTCAAGTTTAGTTTAGTTTTTAATTTTCCAGAGCAGATTACTGCAACCATAGGAAATACATTCCCGCAGTCAGAAGGCTGTCTGAGGACAAACTGATCCTCACCTAATTTAGAGGACGTCATCATCCTCAGCTAATTTAGAGCACCATCACATTTATAGCCTCCCATGGGCATTGATTTACATAACATAAATCCTTTGAGTCAATGGCGCAGCCAACTCTTTGTGGGTTTTTGTTTGTCTCTCGTACCAAAAATCCCATTTTTTTTTTCTTTTTTCAGAGTCAGAAGGCAGCTTGTTCTTAACTAGTACATCTTTTACACAATCGCACATTCCTCCACTTCCAACTCTTCCCAAATTCAAACCTGTTAGCTTTTCCTATTACTTCCAAAGGCAGTGAGTTGACCCTACCTTCATGGAGGACAGGAGTCAATCAGGAAACACAAGGTTGTCAGTGGGAAGAAGATTTCTGGGCACCAGAAACCTTCCAGAAGTACTGAGAACTGGAAAATTATTTCTCTCAAAAATGTGTCCACCCTTAACAGCAACATACTCAATTTTCTAATCTGAGAGATCCATTTCAGCCCAACATCTACATAGAGAAAAAATATGCACAGAGGACGGTCAAGCCCCGACATTTCGCAAATCATAGAATTGTCAAGGTTGGAAGGAACCTTTAGGATCATCTAGTCCAACCATCAACCTAACTCTGATAAAAAACCATCACTGAACCATGTCTCTAAGCACTATGTCAACCAGTCTTTTGAATACCTCCAGGGATGGTGCCTCAACCAGTTCTCTGGGAACCCCATTCCAAGGCTTAATAACCCTTCCAGTGTAAAAATTTTTCCTAATATCCAATCTGAACCTCCCCAGGCACAACTTGAGGCCATTTCCTCTTGTCCTATCACCTGTGACTTGGGAGAAGAGACTGGCCCCCACCTCTCTGCATCCTCCTTTCAGGGAGTTGTAGAGAGCGAGAAGGTCTCCCCTCAGCCTCCTTTTCTCCAGGCTGAACACCCCCAGCTCCCTCAGCCTCTCCTCATAAGACTTACTCTCCAGACCCCTCACCATCTCCGTTGCCCTTCTCTGGACCCGCTCCAGCACCTCAATGTCTTTTTTGTGGTGAGGGGCCCAAAACTGGACACAGCACTCAAGGTGGGGCCTCACCAGTGCCAAGTACAAAATCATTTTACTATTCCTTTAAAAAAAAAAGTCCATTCTCCCTAGCAATGTTCCTAATAAAAACCAAAACCAAACACACACAAACACAACCAACACATTCACAGGGAATTAAACTTTTTGCTTTCCTACCACTCACACAGAATGGTAGTGACATGTAACTAAGCATAACTTCACGTAAAGCATTTTACACTATCTATGGGCTTGTCACGGAGCATTTTTAGTACATAATTCTACATTGCTGAAAATCCCATTCTGCTGGAAATAAGATGGAGTGAACCAGAGGTGGAACACAACCCGTGGAGTTAGACCTGGGAAACTCCAGCCTTTGACTTTAGAGAAATACATCCAAAATATCATACCCTGACTTTCCTACTTGATTAGGGGATATGCCTGGGAAACGTACTGCATTAACATATGTAACCTCCTGCTTGGCAATACTTTTTGATTTATAACACTTACAATCTGCTTCATGCCTCTTCATAAATACATAGTTGTACTGCTAATTTTTTTCACTGAGACATTTGCCGAAACTAAAGAACCTCCTGCTTGACTTCACAGGGAATGTGGTCTGAAAGCAGAAAGGAAGCAGGAAAGAGGAAAACAATGTAGTTGTACTCTAATGGTTGCTCTTGCTATAAAACATACATAAACTCCTTGCAATCTCATACAATTTTTATTGCTCTCTGAAAAAAAAAATCATTCCGTTATACGTATTTGCTAGAGTAGAACTGACAATGGATCAGCAGACTGGGTTCTCTCCCTTTGGGAATGCACTAAGAAAACCCAGCTAAAGAAGAAAACGGTCCTGACTTGGACACGGGATCATTTTACATTGAGCTGCTTGAGATCAGGGTCTTTACTTGGCTTGTAGGAAATTGCCCAAGCCACGTCAGTGGGATTGGTCTTATTCAGCTTTTCACAACTTTGCTGTCCTCTCTGCCCTTCAATCACCAGTGATCACGTGCTACTTATAGTGATATTCTGTATTTTTTCCGCTGCAACTCCAATAGCTCAATTAAATTTTGGGGTGCCTCAGCCCCCTGCTAGACCTGCTGTAGCAAGGGAGCCAAGGGCAGAGCTGTAGAGACAGCTTCCCTTGAGTGCACAGAAGACCATGAGCCCCATGTCTGGATCTCCCCGGTGCCTGGTGAGCACAGGACTGGACAAACCCCAGCCAGAGCGGCTGGACACCACCCCGACCCTGCTCTCCAGGGATGAAGGAGACACGGGTGGATCAGCACAACACAGAGCAACCTACTGTACCAAAAAAGTCTCCATTTTATAAATTGCCATCTGCTGTGAACTCTTCATCTAAACTGCTGGTCATTCTGCCTGCATAATATTGGGGTGCTTTATTATTTGTTGATGGGACAAGGAAAATGGGACTTGATTTTCCCAGCGCTCATTGGTACAAATGCAGGAGGCAGACAGCTGCACCGTCACCAGCAAATTGTGCTGATCTACAAGTTCCTTAGCACAGGAAGGACATGGACCTGTTGGAGCAGGTCCAGAGGAGGCCATGACAATGCTGCGAGGGCTGGAGCCCCTCTGCTGCAAGGACAGGCTGAGAGAGTTGGGGAGGTTCAGCCTGGAGAAGGGAAGGCTCCAGGGAGACCTTTGAGCCCCTTCCAGTTCCTTAAGGGGCTCCAGGAGAGATGGGGAGGGACTCTTGATCAGGGAGGGGAGCCATAGGATGACGGGGAAGGGTTTTGAACTGACAGAGGGGAGATTGATATGAGATCTCAGGAAGAAATTCTTTCCTGTGAGGGTGGTGAGACTCTAGTCCAGGTTGCCCAGAGAAGCTGTGGCTGCCCCATCCCTGGAGGGGTTCAAGGCCAGGTTCNACGGGGAAGGGTTTTAAACTGAAAGAGGGGAGATTGATATGAGATCTCAGGAAGAAATTCTTTCCTGTGAGGGTGGTGAGACTCTAGTCCAGGTTGCCCAGAGAAGCTGTGGCTGCCCCATCCCTGGAGGGGTTCAAGGCCAGGTTCGATGGGGTTCTGAGAAATCTGGTCTAGTGGGAGGTGTCCCTGCCCATGGCAGCAGGATGGAACAAGGTGATCTTTAAGGTCCCTTCAACCCAAACCACTCTATGATTCTTTTCTGCCAATGTCAGGAGATGCAGAGAGAAGTCAACTTATCAAAATCACAGGGATTTGGGGGAATAGCAGAAAGGCATTACAGCGACTTACAGCCGCTTCTTCTCACCACACGTCCATAATATCGGACTGAAGATTAGACTCCACCTCTGCAAAGCCACCACCAGACACACATACATGGACACATGGAGCCCAAGCTTCATTTTTTAGGGTTTTCCTTGTCTTGCAAGTCCTAAGGTGGGCAGAAATTCTCTGCCAGATTGTCCAAGGAGCACTGACCTTCTTACTTCTTTTTTTCCCTTTCACCCAGGCGTGCATCAGCTGCCTTCTTGAACGATGCTATGAATTCTTCACCAAAAGGGTTGTCAAGCATTGGAACGGGCTGCCCAGGGAAGTGGCTGAGTCATCATCCCTGGAGGTATTTGAAAGACGAGCAGATGTGACGCTGAGGGATATGGTTTCGTGGTGGACTTGGTAGCATTAGGTTAACAGTTGGACTTGATGATCTTAAAGGTCCTTTCCAACCTAAATGATTCTATGAATTACGGGCTTAAAAGGCAAAGGAGATACTGCAAACTTATCAACCGTATTTGTCTGATTTACAAACCTGCTCTCTAAGTTCAACACGCAATAATCATTCAAGGGAATATTATTTCTAACTGGGTGTCAAACTCTGTCATGATCACAGTTGAAAAGCAGTGATTCAGTAACAATTTCCTGAATATTTAATAATAACAGTCATGCCATTACCAGAAAGGACTGCAACGAGCTGCCTTGAGAAGTAATGGGACTGAGACACCAGCACAACCATTTTGCTGAGCAACTTTTACAGTTGAATGGTTCACAGCCGCGTGTGCATAAAACAATATATTGCAGAAGAGTTAGGCATAAAGTATAGAAAAATCTGTCATGAATATTCTTACTTGTTTTCAAATGAAGGCAGGCTGGCCACAGTCACGTCATTGAGTGCATTTTGTGGAAAAATCTGAGCAATCAACTTTTCATAAACTCATGTTCTTAAAAAAAATAATTTAAAATTCAAATATATGAATATTGTTTAAAAACAAATGGAAAATGTGTCGACGCAAATATTTGAACAAAGAATTCCTCTGTTTTCTCCAATAAAGAAGCAGGAATTGCATACAATGTATCTGGCCAAATGCATTCAAATAATAGCTCAAATTTTGAATATTCATGGATAGTCATAACATGAATAATCTTCAAGTTGAAAAAAAGAGAGAAGCTACTTCAGAGCAGTTCTGCAAACTGAAAGAGCAAGAAAATTCACCAGGGAGAAATTATATTCTTTGAAAGTACGTGATTTTGCTTGATCGTTTAACTAACCTAAGAAAATAAGGATCTACTTGAATTTTCTGAGCTTCAGACTTGAAATGTTCTTTTTTTGGTTTGATTGTGTTTTTTCACTGTTTTCTTAATCATTTTTTTTATGTTGTTACACATTACAGATAGTTGTGAACAGCTTGAAAATGTGTTTAAACTTATTCCAGGGATATAGAAGATAAAAAAATAAATATATTGATCATTGCTTGTAAGATTGAACCTAAGGATTTGAAGTGATTGACTTACCCTTGAAATCTCCAGTTGAAATCTGCAAGGGAGGTGGTGAAGAAAGGAAATCCAGAGCCAACTTTACTCACAAGTCTTAGTTGAGAAGAGGCATCCATTCATCCAGAAGGTGCATGGCATTCGCCCCTGTGGGCCCAGAAATTTCCAAGGAGCACGAGAACAAAGTGGAGCTCCTTCTCCATCACTGCTTTTCTCTGCTATTTTAAGATTGTTGTCTTCTCCAATGTTCTGTGAAGTGTGATACACACCTGCAGAGCAGAGAACAAGGTACCGCTAAGCACGTACGTACTGTTAGTCTGGCTCCATTTGCAAAATCCAAGAGTTTCTTACACCGTGAAGAAACTCTGCTGAGCCCACTGTGACACACACTCAGGGTAGTTAATGCCACGGTGCACTCATTGCCTTCTCACTATTTAACTTCCATACCATTTCCCTGCTTGAATTTGCATCCAAGCAAATCTCTCTGCATCAGTAGGGAGCTAAATCAACCACATATTGCTCCGTTAAAGCCAGTCAAGTTTCTTGCTCACGCTCTTTCAAGGGTCTGTCTAAAATCAGATTTTAAAGACAACTTGCAGTTGACATTAAATCATGCTACAGGTACATCTGACGAAGTACAGAAATACTCATTGTTGGATTTTCAGAATAATTTTCAGTTTATTCTCTGCTGTACTTGCACAAGAAAAATATGACAATATTCAGAATATTTAAAATATTCCACAGCTCATTTTAGCCACTTTTATCTTGCTTTCTTGAAAATTTTCCTTAGTTATACATATTCTTTTATAAATTATGTTGGTAACATCTTAACAACCTATTTTATCCCAAGTGGAAGATAGAGCTTTAATTGAGAGAATTTATGGGGATGGTTCATGCTGGGTCTCAAATAATAAGGCAGCAGTAAAGTAGCTCGTTGTTATCTTAACCCCACAGTGAAAGGCAGATGAGTTGAGCCTTTCTGTAGAGTCTTTGCACACAATCCCAGGGGGAACAGGGTGCAATTTTTCATGGTAAAAAAGGTAAGTGCAGTATAATTGACTTTTTTATTTGCCATGGCATACATTTTGTACAGGTGACAGGTCCTTTAAGGGTCTGGAAGAGTCTGGTTCACACCCGCTGTGGTTTTTAGAGTCAGTGTTACTCACCTGGTAAGAACAGGACACATATCTGTCCTCCTCCATCACTGAGGTTACTTAACTGCCAGTTATAATAAAGCCTTAACTTACTTACAGTCTCTGTCTCAGCATTTTCCTTCATCATCAACACAGAATACTCCATATTTCACAGTAGGCAGCGTCCATTTACTGAGGGTTTATATAATAAATTGACCACCAAAATCATACTACAGTCTAGGAACAAAGAAAGGAAGGTTTAGGTTTCCATGTGGGACTTGGCTTCCTCAACTAGACAGCATGAAACAATCATTTACATCCCTGGAGGTCTTCAAGGCCAGGCTGGATGGGGCTTTGAGCGACCTGGTCTAGTGGGAGGTGTCCCTGCCCAGGGCAGGGGGTTGGAACTCAATGATATTTAAGGTCCCTGCCAACCTGAACCATTCTATGATTCTATGTGTCAATAGGGTAAACACAATTTGAACCTGCATCCCAGTGTAAGCCTGAATTTAGGGACACTGTTCCATGATCTTTCCCAGGCAGGGAATGCTCGATCTACTCTTCTGAAGTCATTACAGTACAATTATTGTCTTCATGTGTTCTCACTTCTTGGAATCCAGTTTTCTGGATGTTTATAAGCAATAGTTTATTTTTAAATGGTACTTTAAAGATAACTTAGGTCTGCATTGAGTATTTTTTTTCATGCAGCTTAAAGTTGTACATTTGGTAAAAGTTAATAACAGAAAAGCCGATTCAATCCAAAAGCAGTGGGGAAAAAATAATTCCCAAAGAGTATTGTTTGTTTTTGTAATTCAGAATTTGATGCACAGGACATCAAGTCATTTATCAAGTCAAGATGAATTGTACCTGTTCATAAAGTTTTACAAATGTGTTAGCTCCAGCAACAGCGATTTCAAGTTTTATAGTTAAATTTGTGTGAGAAAGCTGGGATGTATGTTACAATTAAAGCAGACACTAAATTCCTGTTATCACTACATAAGATTTAAAATCTTATCTAATTTTCATTGACATTACCTTGGCAGTAAATTATACTGGTGAGGGCAATGCAATCATATGGCTTTATTGCCGTAAGTCAATAAATACCTGTTTTCAATTTATTTTTTTAAAGAGCTTCATTTACTGTTAAAGATTTCAATAAAGTGCCTTTCTTTCTTTGAAAAAAAAATGCAGTTGAAAAGGTTTAATCTTTCCCTACTGCAAAAATTTTTACTCTGTCATGAAGAAATTTTTAAGGCAGCCCACAAGAATGTTCTAATTCTTTTGTCCCCATTTCTCAAAATATCAAAATGATGTGATCTGCCTCCTTGTCCCAGATTGTCTGGCGGTGGATTGCAGGGCAGCACAGATCACTGTGTGATAACCCAGAAAAGAAGGAGCGACGCGCTATCCTTGATTGTACCAGCCCTGCTGCTGGGTCCTAGCACTGTGGCAGAACACAGAGGTTGGGTCGGATTAGCTCTAGAGGAAAGTATGTAAAATATTTGCTGCACATTATAAAAGTGCTAAATATCAACCATCGGCGCCAAAGACAAAGTGAATTTCTGTGCACTGGCACAGAAGTCTCTGGAATGGCTGTAACAGATTGGATTTCCTCAGGGTCTGACAAGAGCCAAAGCCCATGCACAAGTACATCATTATGTATTATCTGTGCTCATGACAGCGCTCACTGTAGTTACTGTTTCTGTCTTAATGTTAGAACTTTAAATTGGGCTACAGCCTTTTCACTGTTTCAGGTGTCTATTTGCTGTACACAACAGCAACCCGCAGTTATTAAATGCCATATGTATATATATTATATACATTATATGCATATAAAACATATGATATACATACAACCTTGATAAAGTCTATCCACCCCCATGACTAAAATTCCTTCCTTCCTTCCCAGGCTGCCACGAGCCAAGAGGCAGCCATGGGAGCCTTCCCTTCCAAAAGCTGCTTGGGCACAAATGTGAAATGCAAGATGCCACGTTTCATGCTCAGAACGATTCCCTGACAGGGCATAACAAAACCTCTGCGCTTCTTAGAAAACAAATTTGCTGCCCGTCCGACGGGTGACAGCTAATACAGCTGCTCCAGTCTACCTGTGACAGCTGCTAAATAGAAACAAGCAGCTCTTTGAAGCTGACATCCTATTCGGAACGATATTGCCGCTGATATCGGGCGCCTGGGTGGCGGATGGAAATGGTGTATTTTCCCATTAATAGAATTACCTGGAGGTGTTGATAATTAGGAGAGCCCTTACGCTCTCCTGTATATTCCACCTATTTGAACACACACGAGAAAAGGCCTTGTTCCGCCAGGTTACGTCCCTGGAACACTTTACAACATTAAATAATTAAGGTTCTCCACTTTCACATCCTCACTGAGAGCGGTTCTGTACGGATATCGGTTGCTTCATTGCACCGTGAAACTTGAACAGTGGAAACGGCGTCGCTCTGAGGCAGGGCTGAGCTGGCCACCCATCGCCGGGCCAGAACTGGGCAAAATCAGGCAATCTGACCCAAAGTGAGAGCCGGCTCAGCTACCGCAGCTCCTTTATACAAATCACAACTTTGGAACAACATGAAGACTGGTGACCCAACATTTCTAACAGCCAGCAATGGCTGAGACTCAAAGGGGAAGTCTTCCCCAGGCACAAGAGCAACAACACCAGGATAAAGTCACAGGCTTTAAGAGAAAGCACAATAACACCTACCTCTGGTAAGGTTGTGACACCAGCAGAGCACGACCACAAGTTACGTGCTTTAAGGCTTCTAAAGGGAATAAAAAATAAAGTAAAAACATGCCTTATATGCCTTAAAAGTGCCAATAAGATCCCTACTTTACCCACCCTTCCCAAAAACCAGCACATACACAAGGATCAATAAACAGTCTCTTTCTGAGAGCAGATTAAGTCATTCCAAAGTATTTTCCAATCAAGTCACTAACTGTGTTTTTAAAGATTTCAAAGGGCCCAGTTGATGATTCCCTAGCTGTGGCTGTGTCTCCTCTTGTCCCATCTCCCTTTAAGCATTATTCTAAGTGAGATATCCTTCCGTTCAGCTACAGAGCTTTACAAGTGCTGGCATGTGGCTCTGGAGATCCCCTTCCCATCTGCTCAAAGCGTTTTTATGCTCCTGGGCTGAAGGCGTAGCTGTTCTACTCTGATTTCTTCAAATAAATACTGGTCTGAATGCTTCGCTTGACTCCTGCGAGGGGAACAGGCTGCCCAGAGAGGTGGTGGAGTCTCCTTCTCTGGAGACATTCAAAATCCACCTGGACATGTTCCTGTGCAACCTGCTCTGGGTGGACCTGCTCTGGCAGGGGGTTGGACTAGATGATCTCCAGAGGTCCCTTCCAACGCCATGTGATTCTGTGATGTGCTGATTTCAAAGTTACTTATTAAGTGGACGTGGAAGTGTTTGTGTATCCATGTGCTTCCATTCCCTACTTCCGTAAAGGCGACGGCACTTTTCTCACTGTGGAAGTATTGGAAAACCCACTCACACCTGACAGCGAGTCGCTGGAGTACCACAGTGAGGGCACAAGTGCTGCAGCACGTTTGAGTCTCCGTTATTATTAATGTGCCAAACGAACAGTGCATCAGAGATGATCTTGTAGAGTCAAAAGAATGGAAATGAGCTACGGCTTTAAACTGAAACGTGAACATAATGCTGGGAATGCATCATTCCTAAAAGTGCCTCTCTACGGCTGTGATGGACAACAGGGAAGAGGATGCAAATGGGTTTAAATGACTATATCTAAAGCCATTGTTGCTTTGATCTGGTGGAAACAAGCTGGTATTTTAAAGATCATTCACATATTAAGTGGCAGGTGCATGTTTCTGCTTCTTATTAGAAAAAAAAAACCCAGCTGCTTTCTGTGAATTTAGCTTTGGGAGCCGGAGCGTTCCAGTTTCAGTCGGCATTCTGGGACAGGTAGCACAGACCAATTAATCACGAAAGCTCCCTCAGATGGGTCTCACCTTCTTTTGTCTTTGACTAGCACGATACAAAATAAAAATGGGTCATCAATGCATTAGCAGGAGGCTACGATACCCTGTCCTTAAAGAGGTGTTAAACTTGCAGTACAGACAGGAGAGAGAGAGAAAAGCAATCCCCTTCTCATTCCCAAAGCCCATCATCTGTGGGTGGGCATTATTTGCTTGTTTGTTTTTACAGGCAGCACTACAATACTTTTTTATAGCAAGGATATCGAGAGCTTTCAACTCTGTAAGTCCTGGGTGAAATGAAAGGGTTGGGACACGTAACGCTGAGGAACAGATTAACCCCCTGATCACCAGAGACGCTCAGTGTCAGTAGGAGCCAGGAGAAATGAGGGGATTTTGGCAGTAAACGCCTGCAACACAGGATGTGCTCACAGGCTTGGAGCAACAGGTAGACAAGAAAAGCCTATTTATGGAGGAAAAAAAAAATTAGCTGGAAAAATCAGTGATAAAAAGAGAGAGGTAGAAACAGAAGAAATTTCTTATAAGAGGGTGGGTGTCAGGAGGATGGGGCCGGTCTGTTTTCAGTGGTGCCCAGGGACAGGACAAGAGGAAATAAGCACAAACTTGAACCTAAGAAGTTTCATCTTAACATAAGGAGGAACTTCTTTTCTGTGAGGGTGGCAGAGCCCTGGAGGAGGCTGCCCAGAGAGGTGGTGGAGTCTCCTCCTCTGGAGGCATTCAAATCCCCCGTGACACATTCCTGTGCAACCTGCTCTAGGTAGACCTGCTCTGGCAGGGGGTTGAACTAGATGATCTCCAGAGGTCCCTTCCAACCCCATAGCATTCTGTGGTAAGAGGTATAAAACCTCATTATCCTTCACTCGATTTTCATGAAGAGAGCAAAGAGGGACCGTACCCAAGACAAAGGGGGAAGAGAGGCAAAAAAATGACAATTCAAATCTCTGAGGAGGCAGAAATCAGCCAAACTTCTGTATAGCTTTAACAGCAATAACTGATCCCTTAGGATTGACAGAATAGGCAGAATTAGAAGGGTAAAGTCCATGTTATATTTATTACGGATCTGAAGAAAAAAAAAGGGGGGGGGGAAGCCAGAACTAGAAGGCTCTACAAGCATGATTTGAATAATAAGAATAGCAGAAAATAGTTGGCACAGAACATTTAGCAAATTATACCTAAATTGCAGAGAGAGTCAGCATGCATTTACCCCCAGAGAGCCTGCCTGACAAATCTGGCACTGCCTCATTGGAGAGGCAGCAGTAATGGGAAAGATTTTCCAGGGAGAGAATCTGTGGGTGTAATTACTGCAGGAGCCCCCCCTGACAGAACAACCAGCTGGACGTTAAACAGGAACAGGGGAGCAACCACAACAACCCAACCTCACTCAACGCAATGATGGAAGAGAAATAGTAAATAACAGGAATAAATTAAAAGAGATTTTATGTTACCAGACACCGAGGGAATGAAGGGTCTTGAACGATGAGGCATATTCTGTGCTATTCCCAGGAAAACACTGTGGGGAAGAATCCCAGGAGAGGGTACAGCAGAGGGGTACAAAGATGATGAGGGGACTAGAACATCTCTCTGCTGAGGAAAGGCTGAGGGACTTGGGTCTTTTTAGTCTGGAGAAGAGAAGACTGAGGGGGATCTGACCAATGCTTATAAATACTTAAAGGGTGGGTGTCAGGAGGATGGGGCCAGTCTTTGTTCAGTGGTGCCCAGTGACAGGACAAGAGGGAATGGGCACAAACTTGAATACAAGAAGTTCCATCTAAACATGAAGAGGAACTTCTTCACTTTGAGGGAAGAGCCCTGGAAGAGGCTGCCCAGAGAGGTGGTGGAGTCTCCTTTTCTGGAGACATTCAAAACTTACCTGGACACATTCCTGTGCAACCTGCTCTGGCAGGCGGTTGGACTAGATGATCTCCAGAGGTCCCTTCCAACCCCATAGCATTCTGTGACTCCATGATTCTGTGATGTTTGGTATTTAGTCAGGAATAAGCCATACCCCTTCCCCAAACACCTAGAAGGGAAAAGAATATATTTAAAAAAAAAAAAAAGTTTTCAGCGTATGAGATTTAGAGGCATAATTTTAAAGCCAAAAGAGACTGTAAAGAATTATTCTGACTTCATATGTAAGACAATACCAAAGAATCTCACACAATAATTTCTGGCAGGACAACCATGTATCTAGGACAAATACTTAGTCTCAATTTAAATACTTCAACGAATTTACTATGTCCATAGGTTAATTGTCCTGATGGTGAATTACTCTCAGTAAATCTTAAATGTGCTCTGAATGAGTCTGTCTCCAGTTTTCAAACTGTGGGTTTTGTCGCACTTTGGTTCGATTTCAGCGCTCTCTGTAATCCTCTCCCTGGAGGCTCCACAGGTATACTCAAAGTTACTTTATCTTGGAATAGGCTTAATCACTTTAGTTTCTCATTATCAATCATCATTTTGAGGCTCGAAATCATTCTTGGAATTTTTTTTCCATTCTTTCCAAATTTCTAACTTTCAGATTTCTAATTTTCTCTCTTTTCTAAATTTCTCTCTGATTTTTCTCTCGTATGTCCACATAAACTGGGCACAATTGACTAGTAAAGGCCTAATCAGCAAACTGTGATAAGTATTGTTAAAAAAAGACACAAAAAAAAAAGCAATTGCAGATGGAACTGCACCTTGGTGTGGACCAGAAAGTCAGGTCTGAATTCCTGAGAATGACTCTACAATCTGCCTTCTGATAGAGTCAACCCTGATTTAGTTTTTCCTGATTTTTCACACTTAATCAGAAAAGAATCTGGGGCAGCTACACAGCTCTGGTTAGAGGAAGAAAAAAAAAATAATGAAGTGGACAACACAGAAGGTTCAAGAGAGGACAACTGAAATAATAAGCCTTAATGACCATAAATGATAAGCAAAAGAAGGTTGAAAGTGCTGCAGAAAAGAGAAGATTAACAGAAGGCCTCACTGATATATAAAATACCTTTAGGGAATAGGAAGGACACATTTCAGAAGACAAGCAATTTAGTAGAGGGATATGCAAGCATGATTAATTAATTAACATCTGTATTAGTTAATGACAACGGAAAGGTCTACATTATTGCTGAGCTGTATTATGAGGAAGAATAAATGCAGCAGACAACTTTATACCTCTTAATGTAGAAGTTTAAGAAAAATTACTACGGAGGTAGCATTAAGCTGTGCAAGGATCTGGGTTGGAGTAACACAGTCCTGGCAGCGGAGGGGACAGAGCTGCCGTGGCCAGGGCACATTTTTGATATAACACAAGAGTCCTGTGTTCGGAGAGTTCATTTTTGCCATCTCTGCCTTGAAAATAAGTGCAACTATCTTCCAGTTAACTCAGTTCCAAGACCCTCACCGCAGAAGGGAGTCACCCTCTCACTGGTCCTATGGAAATATTCAATATTCCAATTCTATAACAGAAAAAAACACCAACACCCAACCCTGAGGATAATTATGCATTAGAACAGATGGCTCACAGAGGTTGGGAAATCTCTGTCCCTGGAGGTTTTTAAGACCTGGTTGGACAAAGCCCTGAATTGGCCTCATGTGAATTCAGGCTTGACCCTACCCTGAGCTGCAGGTTGGACTGAGACCTCCCCAAAGCCCCTTCCAACGTCAACAAATCTACGATGCTGCGATATAGAGGAAGATTTTATAACTTAAATAATAGAGCAGCTGTATTGATAAGGAAAATACTAACATAATTTACCAAACTATGAGATATTTAAATACCAAAAAACATGCAACAAATAATTTAGGATTTTTTTTTTGCCTGGAGTGACTTCACACACTGCGGTCTCTGAGGTGTTTACGTGTGTCTTGATAACTATCCTAAAGCTTAATGAAGCAGATGGATTTTTCATGCAAGAGGCTGATTTATATCAACAGAAACTATAATCTCCTTAAAGTCTGCTTGCTTGATTTGGAGAGGCGAAGCCTGTTTTTAAATGAATCTCAGTTTAAAAGAAATATTTGGAACTTACTTTTCTTTTTTCTTTGATTGTGAAATAAACAACCAGAAACAGGTGGTTTCCTTTCAGACACTGAAATTCAGCATATTGCTTATGCTATTTATGCTAACCAATTTTCATGATCAATGGCTAGAACTCATTAGATATAAGTTTATATGTTGCTTTGTATTTTAAATATATTATTTAAAATACTATATTTACATGACATTAGATGCTTTAGAATGTCACAATATCTAGAATTTGCTGTATGTATCCCCTTTCGATTCAAATTCAAATTGCTACCAACTTACATTTAGAGTGGAATTATTACATTACACATACATTTAACAAAAATATAGGGCCCAAATAGCTCAGTCTCTACCCGTCCCTCCCTCCCCAACTAACCCGGGGCTGTTTAACCACCTGTATCTGGACTGAACAAATTTTGATCTAAATACAAAACTTCTGCCTCTGTGCTCACCCCTATAAACATATTCAGGTCCCTTAAAAATCTTGCAAAAGAAGCAAATAGAAAAGAAAGAGTCATTTATGTTACGATGCAGTTTCCAGCACTGGCAAATGTCACTTTCCTCGTCGCAGCTGGTGTGGCTTGAAACGTTTCATTTAAATTCCTATTGAACTCAGGTTGGTGATGGTCCTCCCTCTCCTTCCTACAGTCAAACTCAGCTTCCCAAATTCCCCGCTTTGTCAGGCTGTACCACTCAACAATTCCCCACCTAATTATCAAGACAGAAAAGGCTCTTTCACCCCCGCCACCACTGTTGTAACAGCTGATAATACAGTTTTTCTGGCATCTTCTGACAAAGGGTGATGTCAGTGGGAGATCAGACACTCTCCTCAGAAAGCGGCACAGTTTGGCCACACACCGCTATTCAAATTAGCATCCTTTCTCCTGCTCACCCTCGGAAAGCTTAGCATTATATCACTCTCAGTTTTGCAGCTTTATCCACAACATCAAAGCAGGAGGCTCTGGGAACACAATCCATACTGCTTTCTGTTAAAGGCTCAACCATTGCAGTGCGTGGAGGAGGTCCTTCCCTGGAGACACCATTCTGGCCAGGAAGAAATACTTGGTGACAGCAGACAGCACAGGATGCAAAGATATCTCTTGGTCTCCCCTCTTGCTTGACTAAGAAGGTTTCCTCCAGGTTGCACCCGAGGCCAGCCATTTTCATCACAGGGCCAGTAACATCAGGAGGTATAAGCGGCCAATAAACTTTATGGCATGGTTTTCACACAGTAGTAACATGAAGAACGCATGGACACATAGCATCTCTTAGCTCAAGGAGTCTGGATCCAGCCTCTGCTCCATCATGCAAGGGTTCTTCCCACAGGGAACAGCTCCAGTCTAATCAAACAGGCTGAGCGAGAGCTCAGCTTGCAAGTTCATAGAATCATAGAATGGTTTGGGTTAGAAGGGACCTTCAAGATCATCCAGTTCCAACCCACCTCCCACTAGACCAGGTTGCCCAATGCCCCATCCAGCCTGGTCTTGAACCCGTCTAAGGGATGGGGCAAGTTGTGCACAGCAAACTGAGTAGAAATGTATCTCCATTGTCTGCATCTTCTACGTATATCCCAGCAATTTCATATCTGGGATCTTTTCCTTTCCAATTTGGCACCAATAACACAACCACAATTTATATACACAATTTAGCTAATGACTGATGTACAGTCGTTAGATATAAATGGTGTCCAATCTGGTCTATCTTTGGCAAGATGAAAGATCAGAGAGCAGGAATCACATTTGTCTCTATCCTCTTCTCCTAAACATCAAGGCTAAAGTTTTCCAGTATAAACGTAAAGAATGTATAATGGTAAAGGATCCTTTTCTAACAGGTAAGGAATATGGTAAGATAAAAGCTGCACCCACGCTGATAGTGTGTCCTGAAACACTTCACAGTGTTTCAAAAGCAACCTGTGACTTTGGGGGTGAGGCATAAACAAGTTACCACATCTCAGAATTATGGCTTTTTTCAGACTGGTTTTCTCTGTGGGTGGTTCCCAGACACAGATGCAAAGCAAGAGACAGAGTTTTCACTGTCAAATAAGATTCATCTGTAAAACTTTCTGGTACACATTCAACCTCGGTAAAAATATTTTTAAGTATTTTAAATAATCTAAAATATTGCCAGCAAAAAAGTTCAGTCTAACTAAACATAATAATTAATATAACTGTGATGCCATTATGATAATAAATGGTCTATAACTGAGTAGACCTTACCAGGATACCTCTGTAGGAAAGAAAGGTTGCTGCCAACCATTTACTTATTTCAGTTCTACTGACCAGGACAAATCCAAGGGCTTTAAATATGACGATAATCTAATTTTAGCTTCTAAGAATGAGTTTCAAAGTGGACAGTGAAGTCAATAGAAAACGTTTACCACTAATTCTATAGAGGTTTGGGTTGTTTGGGTTTTTGTTGTGTTTTTGTTTTTTTTTTTTTTTTTTATCCCTGAGATTTCAGCAATGAAATATAAAAAGAAAACTGGCTCTGTGTTTCTGGTACCAGCCCAGGAGACCAGGATTCTGACAATGAACGCCTGCAGAGTTTTCAGTAAAGCCTCTTAAGTTTCATGTGCCTGAGGGAATGGCAATAAACTCTCTAATACCCAGAACTGTCTTCAAAAGATACTGTTGCACGCTTCAGTTTCTGAGTTAGGCACCATTTGAATTAGTGCTCATTTTTAAATGCTTCCCAGTTTCAATGCAAACTCACATGATGATCTTGATGCTGTTTTTTTTCAGGGCACAGAAGCCTAACAGCAGCGGTGCCTCCTTGCCTTGTAATACCTGAACCACAGTGTTTTGCTGAGATAGAATATGTAGAGACACAATGGAAAGAATTAGAATGAAATGCCAGGACTGCACTGCTCTGGTAATGAAATAATGGTGAAAATGTTACTGTGGTTGGACTATGTGCATTTAGCTCTATTTATAACAGAATTCCCTCGCATAGACACAGCTCACTGATAAAAATGGGGAAGAAAGCTTTTCTCACAGAGAAATTTAATAATTCTTCAGAGTAGAATTCCTTGCATCTGTTAGGAAGTCGTCAGTCTGGTTTCATAAGAGAGAAGATAAATCCTTCTTGAATAGATAGTCTATGTTGAATTTTATTGTCTATCCTCGGGCTATAGTCCTGCTGAAGGCAAAGCTTTCTTTGAGGAGATTGTAAACATTTAGTGCAAGAACATTTCTTTTAATGGAAGAGGAAGAAATTTGGCTCATGACTTACGCCACTTTTGTGTAAGTGTGACATCCACTGGCAGGTGGTGGAGAGCAAAACCTCTTAAGGAAGCAGCTCAATAAACTGCAGTGTCCCAGAGCTCAACATTTATTCCAACAAACTTTACCAACATATTTGCCCAATACGAGCCTCATAGAGTGATATTTGCCTAGTAAACACTTTTGAGAGAGAAAAAGATATTAATTAAAAGCAAGCAATAAAGTCAGAGGTGTTTACTACTATTTCTCTAATAATTCTCCTTTTTAAATAAACAAACCCCAAAGCATAGCTGGTTAGATTAAGTTTTGCAGTGACAGTAGTGGCTTAACAATTGTCTACCAGATGCTGGTGTGGAAAGAGACACACAGAGAAACAATTCCATGGTTAAAGCACAGAACTCTTATCAGTTGTTCTCATGTCTGTTTTCAGATTTGCTGGTATTTTTTTCCTGAGAGCTGATGTCCTGGCTCATTGCAGAGGAGTTGGATTAGAGGACCTTTAAAGGTCCCTTCCAAGCCAAATCATTCTATGATTCTATGATCCAGCTCATTACAGTACTGATCCTTAAGAAACATCACCAGTAAGACTTTGAACCATGGACCACTACTGTCCTTCAACCAGTTTTTCCCTCACTTTGTTGTCCACCCATCCATTTCACATCTCCTTAATTTGGCTACTAAGATAATATGCGAGATTGTACCAAAAGCCTTTCTCAAGTCAAAGTGAACATCACCCATTCCTCTCCCTTCATCCACAAAAACTATCATTTCATCATAAAAGTCAATCAGGATTTTCAAGCTTTTGGTAGATCAAAGTAGATGATCTTGCTCTTGGTAGATCCATGCTGGCTCTTCAAATTTGTCTTCTTCACATGCCAGTAAACAGCTTTCATGAGGAACTGCTCCATAATCTTCCTAAGGACCGAGGTCAGGCTGACTGGCAGTTCCCTTCCTCCCTGCCTACCCTGAAGATGGTGTAGTGTTATCTTTTTCCTGTCATATTAGTTTATTCTCGAGAATTAGTTGTAAAAGGTTACAAAATCCTCAGACAAATGTTAGGATGCAAGGGTCCTGGTCCAAGAAAGAGGTGTTACTGAATTTTGAATGTAGATGAGAACTCCAGTTTCTCAGCAAATACTAAATTCTCGCCCCTGATGCTGCAGTTCAATGAAACAGGAGGGCAACGCAACAGCATCCTGGGAAGAAAAGGGGCAGCCAACTCCCCCTCCATCTCCTGCTGCACCACTGAGCTTTGTGTCAGCCTTTTGACGGTTGCCAGGACCATCCAAAATTAAACCATTTAACAATTTAACTCACTAATCCATCTGAAAGCTAACTAGTCAAAACAAAACAAAAGAGGCTTTAAAAAAAAAAAAAAATCAGTCTAATGAATCGACTCATAAAAAAAAAATCATGGCAGACTAGGCAAAAGGGAGGATAAAAGGTAAGGGGGGAGAAAAAGAACGTGCCTTTGTGATGGCAAGAAGCCAACAGATCAGCTCAGATGTCTGTGAAACGGAAACCTAAATTATATATAGAGGATCCTAAAATAGTTCTCTAGAGCAACGGCTGGCCCAAGTAGCTATACATCTCAGCACAGAAAAATAATCTTTTTAATCATTTTAAAATGGCCAGATGAGGGAAATTTAAATCTTACTTTTCTAGCTACTAAAGCAGGCGATCAGTGCATCCAAGCTTCTAACCTGTTTTTCAAAAAGGAACCACAGGGCTAGGCAGAAGCTGGTTTCCCAGGCAGTATTCCGCAGTCAGGAATGCCACAAATATTAACCGAAAGCCTGCAGCAGTCTTCCCACCCCGAGCATCCGGAACGGGGGAGAGATGGCCCTTCAGCTGACATTTATTTATCCCGCACAGAATTCCAAGTAAAACTTCAGCTGAATGAGATCGAGTGCAAGCTGCCATCTGTGTTTATTCCATCAAAAATTCCAAAGGATTACCATTCTTTGTTTTAATTTGGAAAAAAATGTCAGATTGGGACTTTAAGGCTGCAGCATGTACAGACTTAAGGAGGTGAGGTACTTGTGTTTGAAACTGCATCTCTTTGTTGGTTTTTTTTTTTTTGGGGGGGGGGGGGGGGCTTTTTATTTCTGAGGCCATCACAGCTGTTTCACAGACTCTACAGCAGGTCTCTGTGTTAGATGCACTTTACATTTTGTAAAAGAACTTTAATTTTGCTATTCAGACTTTTTTCCCCTAAATTGATCCCTACTCTTCATAAACTCCCTTTTCAGCCTTTGTACTTTCTTCCAGTTACACAGTACCGTTGGCTGTTGTCTAGGAAACGCATCTTGTGTTCTCCCGAGCATCCCGGCACCCTTAATGAAAGAAATCCCTTTGCATCTCTGGGTCACATCATGTTAATTCAGCAGCTCTGTGTGAGAGCCAAGTGACTGATTTAGTGTGCAACCTGCAATGCAAAAAATGCTCTTTACAAGGCTACCCGAGTGAAAGAGCTACCACAAGGAACCCTTCCTCACCAGCCCTAACAGCGGTTGGGAAATTGCAGATAGTCAAAGAATCACACATCCTCACAGAATCACATCTTCTCGTACTTACCAAGGACAACAGCAAAATATTCAGCAATTGGAATGGGAGCAGGAAAAGGCCCAGAGCAGTGATATTTTCTCAAGACAAGCTCCATACATCCCCTTCAGACCGCTACATACCGTAAGTCTGTATAAGAAATCAGAAGCAGATTTTTGATATTTTGCTGTACAAGAAAAAATTTTCTAAAAAAAAAAAATATTAAAAAAATCCAGGCCCAGACCTCAACAGTTATTTCATGCTTTTTCACCTTGAAGATACGGCAAAGATCTACCAAATTCATCTTTTCTCCTTTTGAGCAGAGGATTGGGTAGATTCATCGAGTAACACAGGTAAGACGAAGCAAGGGCAGAAAGTGGGCAGACAAGATCGTTGTCTGGAAGTTGAGGGCAAGTTTAGGCAGACTAAAGCCCAACTTCATATTTTATTTTTTTTATTAAACAGAAATGATGCTTCCAAGGTCAGACTGCCGGAGAAGGATGGTTCTTAAGGCATAATGTCCTTAGAGCAGGTTTAACCCAGCTACATCGCCACCAGCTCTCTGAGTTGTATTGTCACACCATGGGGTCCAGTTGGTCGAGTGGATCTAGGTGTCAGCTTGGGTATTTTACAGACCATTGGAGGCTATGACTGGCTGAAATTCTTCTCTGGTTTAATTAGAAGGCTTTAAAATCCTTTAAGAACATAATTTTCTCTGGGCCAGACAGGAAATCAATTTCAGAGTAAACCTACAAAATTCACCCCCGGATCATGAGCTATAGAAAACTGCTCAATATCAGCATCAACTTCAGCAAAACTATCTATCACTTCATGGCTGAGAAAGACTATTTGCTAACAGCCTAGGTGGAAAAAGACTGCTATTAAAAAAATGTATCTGTAGGAAAAGTGGACTGATGGCCACCTGAGTTAAGGTATTCCCTAAAATACAGCCACAGAGCTACTCCCAGCTGTTACTGGACTTTCAAAACTGTGTGATAATTGAGACTCTGGTGATATAAAGATGATAAAAAGACTTCAAAACCAGTTGAGACAGGAAAGTATTTAGGTCTCCCTATTAATTTTTTATTACTGTCACAAGAAAACAAAATATATAAATTGCTTTTTTTTTTTTAATTAAAAACCATATGGCTGTATCAAGACTGCTCAGCTAATCTTGGCAGCAGTGAGCTGTGAGTGGAAATGCTTTGTGATCCCTTACGATAGATGGGACATGGGATATTGCATCAAGGAGAAAGAGAGGCACAGGCTGGACATGAGCAAGGATGGTCTGTGGGAATTAAACGGGGCCAGATCCCCAGGGATTGTGTAAAGGCTAAAGATCGTTTTAGCCCACTGCCAAGAAGACAGCAGATACCTGAAAAAAGTGGCAATAGAGAGCAGAAATGGATTTCAAATAACTCCCTTTTGTACAAATACAATAGTTGTTCTCTCTACCTTCTGACATCTTCTCCACGATTTTTTAAATGATACACCACACTTTTGGTCCTTTGCTCTAGGGAAAGCAAGCCTGCATTAAAATGATAAAAAAAAAAAAAAGCCATAATCCTGGTGATTTATAGTCTCAAACTGCGGCTTGTAAATGATCCACTTTCCCCAGAATATTAAAGCTATTTGCCATTCAAACCCAGATCTGATTTTTGCAGAGGGCCTCTCACATTAATTGAAGGTCAGATCAATATCACTATTTGTAGGGTGTTTGGAATACATGCCAGGAGACATTTCCATATTAAAATTCAACAAGACATTACACCAACAAACTCATTCTTGCCTGAGGTTAACCTTAAACAGGAAAGAGATATTTCAACTCGTTAATCTCATTCTCCTCCATATTAGCTTGTCATGTTGCTGTGCATGGCTTCTGCCTTTGCAAATTTAATTCATGTCAAAGCTTGCCATTTTCATCACTTGCTGTCACTACGTTAGGATTCTTGTTTTCTTTCTCTCAGGACTGCTGTTTTCTGAAATCCCCAGCTGAAAAGGGGTGAGTGATTTGGCTGATTTTCACCACACAACACTTTGCAAACCAGTCCCCACACGTGATGCAATGGAGATTGGGCCATGATATCACACTTACTACAGTCAATGACCCTGTGCCTCTCCCCAGATTTTCTGGCTGCAGATTTGCAACAGAAATCAAGATCTTTACCTAAAACTGATGCAAGCAAAAAAAAAAAAAAATTGAGTTGCAGTAATTGCTAATCAATGAACTGGGACCCAAACCCTGCCCTCACCTTGCTGTTCGTTGCAGTCAGACGCGTGTCTCTCAGCTGTCAGCATCTGGTGGGTCAACAAGCTCTCCGGGGCTGGGAGACTGCCTGGGTGACCTCTGTGGTGTTTTGTACTTCTATTAACAAGAAAAGTGCACCACAAATGGACTCAGAAATGTGAACGCTGTCTACTATAACCCTTTAAATGTGTCAAAAGTATTTTCCGCTTCTCTTGTTGGACGTGAGTGCGCCATCAGGAAGCCCGGGTAACGAGATCTGTAGGCTTTGCTCCTTACATAAAATGCTCGTTGGTATTTTATGTTATTAACCTTTGCAGTAAAAAATCATCAGGTCCTTTTCCTCTTTCATTAAAAGCTTTCCAGATAGAAAAAAGGGTCAGTTCATCCCAAGTATGACGCCCCCCATGACCTCAAGAAGCTTTCTACAAAGGTGACTTGCATTCATCATTATACATTTTTCTCTCTTCCCTCCCTCTTCTGCACACATGAGGTAAAGCAGATGTCATTTGTTTTTTTGAAGCTGAGCATCCCCAATTAAAATTACCAATAATCTTTTTGATCAAAGGTTAACAATTAGTTTCAGGATTTTCCATTTCCCTTGTATTTACCTTGAATTTTGGAGCTACCCAAGTGCTCACATATTTTGCCTCCCCAAAATGCTACTGCTTTTAATAATGGATTTTCTTGTTTAAAAAAAACATGCCTCTGACTCTGAACTCTCTAAGAGTTTAAAGATTCTCAGAACGTCAGCAAAGTCCAAATATCAAGCTTACTAGTTTCGTAGTTTATAGTTCCAAGAAAATACTATTTCACCAAAGATGCAACATCTGATTTTGTAGCAAAAATGGAGGGAAAAGCCCCCAAAAGAAAGCTTCAAAATTCTGCTGGCATTTTATGAGGAACATATGATCTGTGACATGACTGATGACACATTTCACCTTGGATCCCTTACCATTTTCAGAAACAGCAAAGCATTGCTGATGTGAAATGCAGAATTAAAAGGTTCTGTTACAGGAGACTGAAGTCTCAGAAATCACTTGTAATACAGAATTCACTCTTAAAAACTAGATGTCAAATATTCAGAGGATTTAATAAATTATGTCCACAGAAGCAACTGCAGCTACGCCAGTTTATATGTATAGAAGTTGGCAACCTTCATATGAGTGAGTATTTTCCCCTACAAGTTATTCCTATGAAAGGAAGGTATTTCCCCTTGGAAAAAATAAATGCCTGAGGGGGGATATCAGCTTATTCTTGCATTGGATAGACTTTCTCTCCTTTAGAAGAAATTACATTTAAATGATGGTGGTAAACTTTTCTTTGTTAAAGGGAGTACAGGAGAAGGGGTTGCTTTGAAGCGACACGTGTTTCCAGGAAGGCAATTTTGAGATATGTTAATGAAAGCTTATCATTATGCAGCTCTTACCAAATTAAAAAGAAGCAACCGTGAAGTTCAGAAAAACCTGGAGAATTCTAAAGTAAACAGCAGACAGCTTCTTGAACAGTCAGGTAATAAGCCCTGGAAGCAGGAGGGTTCTGAGCTGAGCCTCATACATTATATGAGGACACCATATATATCTAGTACATCACTCTGAAAAAATATCAGTCCACAAAGAACAGGACAACATTTGATAGAAAACCATCCAAGCCTCCAACTGTGGTTAGGATTTGGAGGCATCAACGCCTTCCCAAGTTTTATAGAAAAGTTTAGAGAGATTGAAGTTGTGAAGATGTTTTCAGGGACCAGCTCCAAAGGGGTGAAAAAAACCCTCAAACAACAATAACATTGCCTTGGCTTGAAAGAGAAGCTGATCAGAAGCATAAATCAACCATTTAATAGGGAAAATGAGGAAACATTAAACCTATGAAACAGTCTTGAACGTGAAGACATACAAAGAACACAGGCTATGAAAATGATCTTATGGAGTATCTTTTGAAAAGATACAAGACTGCATTAGTAAAGGTCAAATGAAAGGATGTGGCATTAAGCTAAATATATGTTTAGAATTTTACCTTGCAAATACACTGAAAAAAAAATAATCGTACCTTCAAAAAACAAAGATACAGCATCTGCGACTGAACACGGCTCACTGTTGAAGACGGAGAAGACTCTTTGCCCAAACCATCCAAATGGAGCTGAGGATTCTTCTTTGGGAAGAGGAGCAGGTCCCGGCCCTTTACCTTATGCTCCCCGCTGGACAGCTTTGGCCAGCAGGAAAAGGCCCACTCCTAATGCAGACCAGTTTACGTCTTCGTAACTAGAAAAAACTGGTGAAGAACAGTCATTTTTGTTAGTATTTCTCTTGCAAGATGCTATTTCCACAACCGCCACAAATTTGGACCAACATCACGTTTCCTTCGCATCAGTTTGTGTGCAGGGAAGATATGACACACTCTTGGCCCGTACGGAGCAAGCTGTTGTTTCCTTCCACCTTGACAGTTTATAACAGCAATTCTCACCTTCTGCTCCAAAGACACAAATGTTTTCATGATTTAAGATCTAGTTAGTCAGTCTTGATACATTTACCTTGAAGTAAAATAGAGAAGCAAATTCACTTGGTAAGAGTCTGCCTGCTCTTCAGAAAAATGTGATGAAATCACCATCACGGCCTAAATCAAGTAGATTGCCCTTAGCTGTACAAAGAGTTATTTGTAGTCTTTGATTTGCTGTCTCACGTTTCTGAGAATAGAGTGTTCTTACGTGTTAGAGTGTTCTTACCTTTGGAGTGGCTCATCCACAAGCTGACGTTATTTACAGAAACAATAGAATTTATTAAAAATACCAACAGCTCTTACCTAAAAGTTCCATTGCAGAAGACCATCTTTCTTCTTTCTCTGTGAAGCTCATCTTCTCTTAAGATTAAAAATTTCTGGACTACCTCTGCCCACGAGGTCTACTTGATATGATATGGTAAAGCCATGACTTATCATGAGCCTCAAGATGCATCATTTCCCTGGGGAGGTGTTTTCTGAATCCTAACTTCTAAAGTAGAGAGAAATTTGGTTGATTTATTTTTTAAAGAAGGTATTTATGGCCTGTATGGCTGTAGGGAAGAAAACCCGAGTGAATATTAAGCATGAACACCCTACTAAATTTGAAAACTGAAACACAAAGCCATTAACCAGATGACTCCTGAATGTTTGGCACTAGTGATATTACACAGACATGATCTGTAGAAGTTCTTTCAAATTTAGGATACTTATCATCTGCCATACTGGTTTGCTACATAAGATTAAAGAGTAAGGCATGCACAAGTATGACCAAGTCTCAACACCACCATGGTTTTACAGATAATCTTGAAGTGAAATGGCAACCCAGGAGTGGGTGGGAACATCAGGTGAGTGTTTGGAGAAAAGCTTGAACTATTTTCTTGGTTATGGGTATTCCCAACCACTACAGTGTTCTGTACAACCACATATAGAAAAGCAGAACTTGCACGGAGGCTATGGCAATTTCCTCTCAGAGAAGCAGAGGTTTGCCAAACGACACAAACAGCTTAATAGTTTTTACTTATTTTTATCTGTATTTGCACTTAGCACATAATTAATTCTATTTTCAAAATGCATGTTAATTTTGAATAAGATTCCACATGCAGATTGTTAGGGGGGTATTCAGAGCGTAATCATGCTCTTCTACACTGAGAAAGGAGTCAGCTGCGGGATGAGGATTCCTATTGTAGCCACTGAGAGCTCACGTCCCAGCCCCAGCTGCGCCAGGAGCTAGAGATGCCAACCAAGGACTGAAGAGGATTTTGTTGTGGAGAAGGAGGGGAGGAGACCTGGGGAAGGGAGGGAAGACGAAAAGCCCAAAGAACTCTTTCAGTTATATGCAAATGCTGTAAATGTGTGTCTCCCTTGCCACTGACAAAAAAATAGACACTATAAAACATTTTCTTTCTTTTTTTTTTCCCCCTGAGGTTAACAAGCTGTAAGCATATACTAAAAGGATATACTAAAAAAAAAAACAAACTGAAAACCTGAGGATCCTTTATTTTTTAATGTTGAAACGGGGACAAGTAGATTATTAGCAAATTGAATAAAATTTTGCTTTGATACTACAGGGGATTGGACATGCAATTTGGTTCCAGAGATCTGAGTATCTAGGTTTATGCTCTGGAACATCACACCTACAAGAGGTCAAGATTAAGATGTAAGTGATGATGCTTAGGCAGGCGATAAGGCCGGTTAACAGTGCTATTCCTTTACGCGAGGTGATTTATTATCAACTTAAGCAGCAAGAAATCAATTAAGCTTAGACCAAGATAATAAACTTAAAGTAAAATTCATTCAGAGGCTGAGAAATTTACAATGATTTACATTTGCTTGAGAAGACACGGATACTGGCAATTTGAACTCACTGCTGGTCAAACGTGGGAACGAAGGCAAGATCAATCTTATGAGGTACCTTTGAAGAGTCCTTCCCTTATTCACCTTTCCATCAAGAGATCATTTGGATAATGAACTGAGATCCCTCTGAGCTAGAACTCACAGCAATGAGAAGATTCTTTAAAACATCCCCTAGATGCATGTTCAGAAGACCGTAAATCCAGCTCTTACCTTTTCCACATCTCCGGAAAGAGGACATTGTGTTTACTGACAACAGGTTTGATTTAAATCATCAACGCGCATCAAGCCTGACATCACATCAATTCAAAGTCTATGGCATCCAGAATCCCACTTTCCTGCTACCTGCAACGGCAGAATCTTCACAGCTGATTCTAATCTTCAAATGGAACATTATGAAAAAATTTGTCATCTGGGAAGCTTCTTTTTTTTAAATAGAAACTGTGAAACAATTCTGTTTTCATTTTAAAATTGCTTAGCTAGAAAACTCAGAGGGAATGAAACCTTTTTCGTAATAAGATTAAAATACAAATTAGTAATTATTATTTTATCATTAACTAGTCACTATGAAATTAATGTAAGCCACAGCAGCCTTACATGGATAATTACACTTTTATTAATCTATTAAACCCAGAGTATTTCAATAACATTTCCAAGGGGTTATTATTTACTCTGTAATCATTAGCTTATCTTAGCATAGCAAAATTAATATATAGCAAAAAATATAGCATATATAGCAAAAGTAAATGAAATATCAGTTAACTGCTTAGGAAGAGGGTGAAGAAAGCTATAATACATCCAGTAAGTTAACCTGTTACGGGTACGTTCAGAAGTACCGTAGCAAGTTGAAGCTCCTTACTAAGGGGGAACGGTGGGCACAGGGAGACAAAAGTCTCCTGCCAAACAACTGCAGGATACCAAGGAAAGATCCACAGAAGCTCTGCTGGAAGCACTGGTACCCACGTGCACGTTGGTACCCTCCTAAATCCACTGTATCCCCTTAGAAGAGCCCCGTGTACCACTTAACTGCATGAAATAAGCCTTCTCTGGTACCTAAATCTTGCATTATGTTTGAGTTTGAAAGAATCACTCATGCGTATTGCAGACTTCCCATCGATTAGCAGGGACTGAGACCCAACAGCACTGTGTGGCAGTGGAGGTCTATAAAAATGTACACTGTAACTACCATTATTAATCCTGGAAAATACCTATCAATGAAATGTTAGTCTCGTTTTAGCATGAAAAAAATTACAAGTGGTTCGCTAATTCATACAACATCCAGACAGTGTGGTTTTTCACATGTGGAAGAAAGCCAAGCCACCCTCCACGGGTGAATAGAATATTTGAACATCACTCCTGCTGATGTTCAAATGCAGAACTCGGAGCTATGTTAACGCTTGAATAGTTTCATTTCTACACACAAACGTAGCTAGCTTCACCATTTAGTTTGATGGAAATCCTGCCAAACTGCCTGCAGCCATTTTGCTCAGTCCTCAAGCATAGAATATAAGTGGGAAGTGGGAAATCTGTGAGGGCAGCACGAGTTACCACATAAAGTGTCAGTCATCCATGGGACAGAATGGGAATTTTAACACTACAGATAAAACTACTGGAAAATAATGCATGATCTGATGTTGTATGATTAAATTACAGATTATTACAATAAAACAATAAGCGGAAGCAGCATCTAGATTTAAAATCCACATAAGCAGCACTGTGCAGTTATATATCACCAGTTAAGATAAAAAGCATGATTTTCTGACAGTACTCTAATACATCACTTTAGAAACTCTACTGCACTTATAAGAGGTTGAAATCATCTTAGAATTCAGGTATTTCTAAACTGACAGGCATCTTTGTGTCCAGCAGCAGTTTTCATAGCTTCTAAAGAACTGATTAATTCAATAGAAGCTGCATGTTTCTGAGAACATTTGAGGTTAAATAGCTCCCTTCCTACAGCTGAAGGCTGTCTATACTTCCTACGAAATTCTTCTTCTCATTTTCTGTCAAGTCCCTAGAAAGAAAAGTCCTGTCCCACCTATGAAGGATGGCTGGAAGAGAGTTTCTGGGCATTGGAAACATTCATTCTCAATGGTGATGACTTGTCCGTCAGCTCATAGCTCTTTTCAAGAGAGGAGGAGGAAGCAGCAGTTGCCATTTCATTTTCAAAATCCAATGCCACATAACAAAGCTTCTCCTTGAAACCTCTCACAATCTCCCATTCCGCTGCAGACAGTCAAAAAAGTTTTTAATCAATGTACAGTATGACAGCAAGGAGACAGATTTGTTCATGCCCATTTCCTTGAGTCATTGATGGTCCTATGGTTCATTGTATGATGACCTCTCTGTTGTCTCAACATTACTTTCCCTTTGCATTACCAAATTTCCCTTATCAGCAAATAAAAACATACACTGTACTACAGAATATTGTAAAGATTAATGTTTACACGTCTATGTCACAAAACCTTGATCAAACCTCCAGAGACTCATCCATTACCACCTACTTTGTTCCTTTGTCTGTGGGAGAGGTACAATCAAACACAACAACCAGTTATATTTGCCAGTGATTTAGGATTTCCTAACGAGGTGGCATCCTCATCCTTGGTGCTCAACATACATAGAATCATAGAATCATTCTGGCTGGAAGAGACCTAATTTAAGATCATCAGGTCCAACTGTTAACTTAGCACTGCCAAGTTACCACTAAACCATGTCCCTCAGCTGAAAGCCAACGTCAGGAGAATCCCATTTGCTAACAGGAACTGTTTTCCCCAGGCCAACCTACGGGTAGGGATTTTGATGGATCTCACCAGGTACACACTTCCCACAAAATAAGGCAATTAACAGAGCAAATGTATGCGAAGTGCTTCCAAAGCACAGCTCGTTACCAGTGGTGACAAAAGAGTAGCCTCCCTCAGTAAGAATTTTCATGAGACAGTCCGTCAGGTCTCTGCCTGCCAGATCGAGTCTCATGATGGCAAGCCAATTGCCTCTTCCATTTCTATAACTGAAGGGATGCTCACGTGCGATTAAATCATTACCACAAACTAAACAGCAACTGCGTTTGGAGAAAAAAAGACATGTAACATTCAGCAATTTGATTGCATTGCTCTTCCTGAACGGATGCTAGCAATAATGATCTTATATGGATGCAGAGGCTCTCATTTCAGATGACCTCTAGCACTCTAAAGACATGAAATAATATACAGTTAAAAAAAATAAATCTATAAAACTAAAAAAAAATGAAATCGCCATTAAAATAAACCATCCTATTAGAGAAAATATAACAAAGGTTTATCTGTGCACCTGTTACTTATATTCTTGGATAGGAAATGAAGTACATATTTTCCACTCAAAATGAATAAAGCTTTTCTGACACCAAACAACACAAATAATTGAATTTTAAGGATAAACCAAGTATTTATGACAATCGTAACTCCTGTAAGATGGCAATCTTTTTAGACAAAATTTTATTGTGGCATCAAGCTATAAAGACAGATGGTATTTTAATTTTTTTCAAAGTATATGAAGACCTAAGGGTTGCTAAGAAGTAATTTATTGTCTCAATGCTTGATCAGACTCTAAATGGCAATAAGAAGAGACCTACATGCTGATTCTAATGATTGTTTAACAGCAGACATCTTTAGATGACTGAAATTCAACATTTAAATGAAATATTTTCATTTAGCTACTAAATGGTTGGGGGTTTTTTAGTTGGGAATGGAACTTAACGTAGAGGTAGGTCTAAAGGAAAAAGGAACCATGGGTTTGGAACAATCTGGCTAAGATAGAACCTCTTCTCCATGCCAGGCAATTAAGGGCAGTATCAAACCATGTCATCTTTCATCTCTTTACAGAGTTGCGCTGTTGTCACTTGAGGTTTTCAAGCAGAAGGTCATAAATCTATACACATCCCTGCCATGAAGTTGAAACCAACCAAGAAGTACTTGCATGGCATAGTGGGAAGGATTTAGTCTCCATATGGCTGTCAGTTCTTCTTAATACACAGCTGGTGCATCATCATCAACATACATCTGTGTGTGTGTGTGTGTGTGTGTGTGTGCATATACATCCACGCAAGAAGGACGGGTGGAAAATACGACTCCCAGAAAGACTCACCAGTCGTTCTTCCGGAAGCGTACAGAGACAGCACTGCCTGAATCACTAGGCACGTGGCTGGCACATTGAACATCTCAAACATAATCTGGAATGAAGAATTTGAAAACCTTTAGGATCTACACTTAAGAGTAACTGAAGAGACAGTAAATTTTAATTTATTTTTTTTAATGAACACTGCCAGTTACCACTCCTGAGACCCTCCTGAACTGTGGTTCTTCCATGAACAGCATGCTATGTTTTCTTTAGGAATTCATGAAAAAATCATGAAAGTCAGTGGATATCTTCCCATTAACCTCAGCCTACGGCAGATTTTTACTGACAACATTAATTGAAGATGACACCTTGGGATAACTTTTTTACCCTGATGACAGAACTGCAAGAATGCAGCAATCAAAAATATTCTCCTTTTTTTTTTATATAGATATATATACACACATACATATAAAAGATTTATAGAAGACACAGCTGGAAGAAACCATGAGGAATAATCTGTTTATTCCCATCTCCAGGAAGAATCAGCCCTTTCTGACACAGGTTCTGTCTCAGAAATTCTTCTGCTGGAGCATCCATAGATTCCTCTGGCAAACAAATCTAGCGATACGCTATACTTACTATTATCAGGGTTTCGTGGTCTCTGGCTAAAACCTCATGTGGTCTAGTTTAAATGCAATACATCTCAGTCTCCCCCACCCAGCAAACACAACAGTTTACCTTTTCTCTTTATGGCGACCTTAGCCATATTCTCTTGTCTCATCCCCCACCTTCTCTACTCTAAAAATCTCTGGTTCTTTCCGTCTCCTCTATCAGACACACCGCAGTTTTATCCGAGCAGATAGAATTTCCAGCTGGACTGCCACTGGAGCTCTGCTGAGGAAAACACTCTGGACAACCCAATGTACTTTATCCTTTCTTAAACTGATGCTCCCTGCCCTGGGCAGTGCTACCCCATCACCAGTGGTGTTGCTGACACCAGCAAAAAATCCTTCAGGTTGGAAAAGACCCTGAAGATTGAGTCCAACCATAAACCTAACACTGCGAGTCCAACCATAAACCTATCACTGCAAGTCCACCACTAAGCCCCACGTGAACACGTCTTTTAAATATCCCCAGGGATGGCAACTCAACAATCACCACTGTACCCATCACACCCACTGACATCAGGGGGTTAAACTTAAACTTTGGCTTTCATAAGCTACTACCTTTGTCAATAAACTCTAGTTTTAATTAAAAGTATGCTTCCAATTAAAAAATACACAAATTACCAATATTTCATAGTTAATTAACGTAATGAATTTAATGCAATCAGTAATAAACAATAAGCTTTTAAACAATCTTGAAGCAGGATTTATCATTACAGTATAATGACAGAGAAACAGTCCTAGACATGCCTACTCTATGAACCACACCTCCTGGTTGTTATAAACCAGGCTTTTCTTATGGTCTGTTGATGTTTATTATCTCCCAGTTGTATTATCTCCTAGTAATGCGTGCTGTCAAGCTCACTACTTAATTAGTTTATTTACACTGTTGCTAAATTGATGCATAATCTTCCTATTAAATATATGCCAAAAGTGGGCACAAAGGGAAGTGCAGAGCCACGTCAAATTTTCCCAGGTGATTTTAAACCTATATCTGTATTTAAATCACACTTCTGGTTACATCACCAGCTAAATTTATAACTTTTGGCCCGAAGGCTGCTCTAAAACATACAAACCTCATTGGTTCTGAGCTGAGTTTGGTACATCAGACTGGGTATGTCACAGACAAAAATGTTTAGCAAAACATCATTTAAGTTTACTTCAGATAATCCATTTTCCCAAGCCAGCAAAGACTCCAGCCTTTGAACACTTTTCCCCCTGATCCCTGAAGAGGTGCTTCCAGTTGGGAGTTCCAGAAAGTCATCTGCTTGATGGCCTTCAAACATCTTCACTCAAATCTTCTAAAAAAACCCCAATTCTGATATAGTAACTACCATATCAGGACAAGAGGAAATGGGCACAAACTGGAACATAGTAAGTTCCATCTAAACATGAGGAGGAACTTCATGGGACACGTTCCTGTGCAACCTGCTCTGGGTGGACCTGCTTTGGCAGGGGGTTGGACTAGATGATGTCCAGAGGTCCCTTCCAACCCCATATCATTCTGTGATTCTGGGATTTCGTTTGATGCAAAAGTGTTGATAAAGCAACAGTCTTCAAGGTAGAAAGCAGGAGCTGGTACAGCACGAGATGAGGAGCTGAGCTACTACTAGTTGAGCACTCTTGGTGGCCAGAGGTAGGCACGTGAAAGGCATCATTGATCCAAAACTCACACAGAAGTGTGATTCAGCTGGTACATGACCAGTGTTACAGTGCTTGCAAACCTCAGATTTAAATACATCAATAACTCATAACTCCATCCAAAAGAATTACATGATTCCTGGGTTGACATTATCTACACCCCAAAACTCAGAGTGTTTGGGGTGTAGCGAGAAGCCACCTTAGCCTCCAGCTTCTCCACTTCCAGAACTGAGCACAGAGTCTTGTGAACAAAGAAAATGCCTTCCAGCTTTTCAGAGGCTAGTTCCATATATCTCACTGCCACAAACAAATATGAAGCATTTTAGGGCCATCCAGAGAACTGGTATTACGTCAGCAGCAGCAACTCTTTCTGTCTCACCATGGCTCAGCCAGCATGCTAACCCTCACAAACCCGAAGGGATTATCTCCCAGATTAAGAAGAAAGGTGGATACCCAGGACTATCTATACTTTTAGCTGCTTCTGTGCAGAAATTACCTGTGGCACAGCATCCATACAATTACCTGAGTAATTTTTTCACGGTTGGCCTTGGGATTGAGGGGGGCCTCGGTCAGCAGGACGGGGGGTTCCTCTGGCGCAACACGGAGTTCGTTATAGAAAGAATGATGCCAAATCTAAAAACGAAATTCGCTTTAGAAAAGGGTTCTGAAAATCGTTTGTTCTGTTCACAGAACTACAGAGTGCTTTTCAAATACAGTCCAATTACCTTTTTTTTTTTTTTTACAGATATATTAAAATAGACAGAAAGCATGCAGGAAATAATCTGCCAAGTTCAATTCTATTTTAGAACCAAACCCATTGGGTTTCTACTGTATGTAACAATGGAATATAACCTGCACAAGGGAGTCCTTCCACTTAGATTCCTTAAACAGAGCAGAGACAACCCTTTCGAAGCAGGGGCACCGGTGAGTTCCCTGCCCCAGTGCTCCCACACAGAAGCTGAGCCAAGCACCGAGTTGTTCGACCTGGAAAGACTTCTCCACATCAAGCTGCTTGGAGACTGCTTCGGTTGCAAGTCATCGCCCAGACACTCTTTAGGAATCCACAGAAGCAAAAGGCCTTTTATGCCACAGATATTTCACCCAGTAAATCCTGAATCAAATTCTCCACTTACGACAGAGTAGCTAAATTTCTTAGTCACAGTCCATAAAGTACTGTCATATTTTTTCACGTTGGAAGCTGCCACCTGGATCAAAAGAGGTTCACTTTGATTGCCTGAGGACCATAGCTGTCTACTGAAGGGATTTTTGTCTTGATGCCAGCTCAAAGACAGACTGTTCAGTAACAAGATGAAATATTTCTTATCTTCTTGTTCAGCTCTTTCCTACTCTTACTCCTTTTTTTTTTCCCCATTTTTTATCACATTCCAGCTTTGCCTGACCCCACAGGTTTGCTTCTGAGCGCAAAACATCAGGATATTTTTTGGATAAGTTTATTTCATTAATGCCATAGAAATAAGCGCTATTATGCTCCAAAATGAACTTAAGTGGAAAAAAGATCCTATCTAAATCTGAAGAACCCAAAAATTCAATAGATGTTCACAGCCGGAATTATTAAGATAAATGTCAGCCCTAACAAAAATTCAATTCCACCTCAGTCCCCTAAAAAAATTATCAGGTGTTTCTGGAACTGGGGCTTGGGATGTCAGGCCATCTTCCATTTGAAGGTTTAGAATACAAATACAGGGAGGAGCTGAATAAAAGAGAAAGTAATTATGTAAAAATTAAAAATATAAATCAGATATAAGAAGACTGCCATTTCAGACAGGAAAGAACTAAGGGATGAGAAGGAAACCTCCGTGCTTCCTTCCACAAATTAACAAAGTACCAGCGATTCCAGCAGTGAGGAACAAACCTGGACTCATAAAGCAGGACCCTGCCTAAACCTTGCAGGGTTCTTCCTCAAAACCAGGCACGATTCCGTGGTGAAAACTATTAGATTCAACCTAATGATAACCATAATGTTAACAGATAATTATATTCTACAAGAAACAAATATAGTTCGGTGTTGGATTTTATAGGTCACGAGAATTGAATGCAAGCAGCGACCACAGCAGCCAAGAGGAACTACTGAGGAAGAATTCTTCCAACACTTATATTAAACATTTACATAGTCACCAGAGCCAGAAAACGCTACATCCCAACGCTTTCCCTCCCATACATTGTCAGCTCAGTTGCCGAGATCAAATTAAGAGTGACGTACAATGCTCTGTATTATTATCCAGCGGAAAAGGGAGCAGCCCCCATTTGAATATTGTGAACTGAAGCACGGGAGAGGAAGAATGCTTCATCTCATCGCCTGCATGCTCTCCTCCCGATTCACACGAGTATCTGTGTGTCCTGCAGCACCCTTGCTCTCACTCTCTCCCACACACACACACACTCAGCTTAATCTTGTGGTGACCCCCCTGCTCTCTGTAACGTGTGGATGGTTGGGCACTGTGTTATTATGCCTTTTGTCCCATTTTTGGCACGGTTACCCAGAAATTCCCTTGTTTCTACTACACTGTGATGCTTTCAGTAGTATTATTTCCAAGCGCTGGAAGGAAATTTGTGGTTCGGATCAAAATCATGCAACTGGTTTAAAAAAATCTTGGGGTGAGGGGAATATACACACATATGTATATTGATATACTTATATATATATACACACATACATACATTCCCTTAGCACCAAAACTTTAGGAACTTAATTTCAGGACTTCTCTCAGCCAGAAGAGTGTGTACACATGCGTGTGGGTGTTCCAGAGCTTCAGGGGAAGTTGAGATATGCATGTAAGCATTTGATTGAATCAGGGAAGCCCATAGATTAAAAAAATATATATATGCTTTTTTTTCTTATTTGCAATAATCACAACAGTTATTAACACTGTCTCTTGTCTCTTCCCTTCTGCTGCCTTTCTCTTATGCTTCTTTTTTTTCTATTTGTTGCTCATTTCCTTGCAAGCAGCCTCCACTTTCTGTCCCACTCTGCTCCTGGGCTCAGCAAGAAGTCTATGTACAACTTAGTGTCAGGGTATTTTTGCCAGCTCTGCGTGTCGCCAGCTGTCTGTCAGAAGAAGATAAGTTTGGGCCAGGGACCCACTTTCACAAGTAATTCCTTCATCCATTGAAGTGACAAAGAGAAGAAGAGTTGAAACCACAAGAACCCATGTAGTATCTGGCTATTATTTGAATTACTGCATTGCATGAAGCCTCCATCAGATTATACCCTAAAAAACAATCAATCTAGCCATAAGGTTGCACTACAGTAAAGCACATCCCACCTTTTCTACCTTCTCTAATTCCTTTTCCTAACTAAATTTTAGATAGTCTGCTCTAGCATTCAGCCTTATCCAGAGAAAAAACACATACTGGTGTGTCTTATATTCAGGACAATTTCCAGATGACCAGTTGCTGAGGGAAGAAAACAAAATAGTGAACACCACATTTATTTTAATTATTTTTTTTTCCTACAGGGAAAAATATTTTCTTGCTGAATGCAGACAGCAGGAAACTTATCAGGAAGAACAACATGCCAGGATGTATAAGATGGACTTTCTAACTCTGCAGAAACAAACAAAGTATCCTCTCAGGAAGCAGTGAAATAATGAAATGCAAATCCTGTGCTTCCATCTAGAGGAGTAGGTGGGCAATTTATTTCCAAATATGAACTGGGGAATTCCTGTTGCTCCTGTATCGACTTTGGTGAGTTCATCGTTACCAGGGAGTGGAGCGATAGCATGAGGGGAAACAGTTTTAACTGAAAGAGGGGAGATTTAGATGAGATCTCAGGAAGAAATTCTTTCTTGTCAGGGTGGTGAGAGCCTGGCCCAGGTTGCCCAGAGAAGCTGTGGCTGCCCCATCCCTGGAGGTGTTCAAGGCCAGGCTGGATGGGGCTTGGAGCAACCTGGTCTGGTGGGAGGTGTCCCTGCCCAGGGCAGGGGGGTTGGAACTCGATGATCTTTAAGGTCCCTTCCAACTCTAACCATTCTATGATTCTGTGATTCTATAAGCTGGAACGCTCTGCACTTAGCACCTTGAGTTCATCAATATGACACAATAATGACTTTATAACATATTATAATTTTACAGACCTCTTTTCAGCAAGTGGGACTACAAAACAACAGCAGCTCTGTGTCTTTCTCTCAGTGGTATTTCCACAGGAAAACATTACTAGAAGCACTTGCTTGTGGAGTTTCCTTCCCATACCATTCCACCTGGAGATGACAAGGGACTGAACTGCACTCCTGCCTCTAAAGAAGGGCTACAATATTTCCATGTACAGACTCAGATGCTTCCTGAAGAGACCAGGACACACGGGATATCAGAGATATTTAGCTGAGTGAGAGTGCCTTTAGGGCTCCTCCTACCTCTCCAGCATTTGTCACAAGCACATCTCATGGCCTGTGCCAGCTCTGGGACATCCTTCAGGAGGCATGTCACAGACAGGCTACTGCACCAGCCACATGCCAAGAAAGTCGTGCTTGATAGGGACTAAAGACACCTTCTTGCCATCCAGATGCTGAAAGCTATCTGGAATTGACAACAGAAAAACATGCTTCAGGGGAAAAAAAAAAATCCCACTCTCAAAGAATTAGTAGAGGGATCGGAAGCCCCAATCTGTCTTTTCCTCTTTAATTGACAGTGAGAATGTCACATGCAATACAAGATGTGGGCATCACTCATCATCTTGTCCTTCATGTAGGCAAGTAGGGATAAAAATCACCCCTCCACCTCCCAGTTTTTATTCCCAACCTCAGTAACGTATCTTTAATATTTCTCTGATTCACCTCTGATGATTCACAACCTGTATTTTTTTTTCCTTTAGCCACTTTCTATCATTGTCAAATGTTCTGCCTTAGTAGGAACTTCAAGACTGAAAAGAGGACATACAAAGCATAAAATCCTTTTGTAACATTCTGCTAAATCTAATGAGTAATAAGCATTTGTTTTTTGAAAGAATAGTAACCCTAGAAGCACCAAGACCTGATCAACTCCTGCACAAGCACATTGTACTTACTACCCTTTTATGGACAGTGCGATTACAATTTCTTCAAGGATTTTCCCCTTGGTTTGCAAGAAGGCTAATGGCAAATCGTATGTCTTGGATAAGATGATGTTTCAACAAGATTATCTTAAAAATAAACACCCACCTTTTCCATGTCATCCCAGTTAGTGATGATTCCATGCTCAATGGGTTATTTCAGCGTCAGGATCCCTCTTTTACTTTGTGCCTCATCCACTACATAGCTGTCTTTCTGACCCATTCCAACCATAACACCCTGAAAAGTATATTATTCTAATCTTAGTGCAGTATCTCATGCATATTAGAGATAGACTATCATTTTTAAGTTAAAACTCCACGTGAATACCTGCTACTGCTGTTCCAGAACACACCCCCAAAATGTGCGAGGAACTAAAGCATGAATTTATCAGTAACCACCTACTCTGTACTAACATCCTCTATCAACCCACCAGAAGAGCAAGGCAGCTCCAAAACGTAAGGACGGTACCTCACACCTGGTACAAACTCATGGTTCTCCACAAGGGATGGGTCATTTGTCATTGCACAAAGCAATGAAGGGAAGGAATAATAGATTAAAAAGGTATAATCTCTTCTTGGCTCCGTAGACTTTATATTCTTGGTTGAACTTTATGTCTATGTTCCACTGTTGCCTTTAAACAGTGACATTATTCCTCCTCAATGCAGGTGAAATAATTTTTCAAAATATACATTTGGAAAAAACATTGATTTAAATAAAACAGAGATTTTATAAAAGAAAACTCACTTATTAAATTAAGATTGTATTAAGTTTATCATTCTTCATGAATGCATTAGGAAGCCTATCATAATTTCATCAAATAATGTAACAACATACAAGGTACAATATTGTTCATCAACTGGCATAAAAATATTTAGTTTTTCTTCTGAATATGTTCTAATTCCATGGATTCAACAATACAGCTGCTGAGCTGTGCAAAATTACATGCTCACTCTAATCACTAATAAAAGCCAATGAACAATTTGGGATGTTAAAGAACGGACGTGTTTTCAACCGCTAATATTCAACAATTCATGGATATGCTCAAAACGCATTCCTTAAAATGCTTAGTGTTTTATGACTGTCAAACCAGGCACATTTATCTGAGCAAAAGAACACACTGAACTTCAGGGAAGCATTTTTACAGCCCAGAAAATTAAAATCTGACTCAGATATGAAGAAAATGAACAAAAATCCGCATCTTGTATTTATAAAAGAACTGTTAGGAAACCAATTAAGCAGAAAGACCCTTTCCAAGGTCAAGAAAAGCCATATTTATCCTTTCTAGACTTGGTAAAGTGATGTGCTAGAAACCTACTTTGGAAGTTTTTAATGTAACTAGAAAAGGAACTTATTTGTTTGGTTTCTCATGCAAGCAATGTTCTGCCTATCATTTTTCTTCATATCAATCCAGAAAGTATTAATTAATCCAACAAATTGAGGGGTGAGAGGGGTCGATGAGACACCTTCATATCATTAAAACACTTGTGTTCTTCTACAGTCAACATTTTCTGGCTGAAAAGCACTGTGCAGCTCAATCCTCCAGTTCACCAGCCAAACTCCTACAAAGGCTGATGGGAATTTTGCCTGAATAAATCTGATGCTTTATCACTGTCATCTCTAAAGTCTCAAAAAACCCCCAAAACCACCCAAACCAGACAGCACTTCGGTACCAACCGACCTGATGTCGAGGGCGTCCAACGATGGATGGAAACACAGCTCTTGGGGCATCATCTCCTGCAAACCCAGCTTTGCAAAGCCCAGAACCATTGTCACACACAAGGGCAGTGGTTTCATTGTCATTGCACATAATGCCTCACAATTTTGGCTGCAAAATAGTAATTTGGAAGGGTAAGGGAGGTGGGGGAGCAGATGCAAGGGAATAGTACAGAAGCAACTCTCCATCATTTAGAGAGCAAACTGCTGTAAAAAGAGTAATTTGGGCAAAGAAGAAACCTAAACAGCAAAGTCTATGCTAAAGCCTCAATCTTGCAAAGCATCTTAAACATCCACATAAATTTCAGCTTGGATAGATTTTACCGAAGAAAATTAATCAGGACGTTCAGCCTTTGTTTCCAAAAGGGATTTCTCTGCTGTAGCCTCAAGGAGTCCTGTGATACTCTGTTAATTGGCCTCGTGACCATGTCATCTGGAGGATACACATTCAGCTCTACTCAGATTGAAGCAAGCATAACCCCACCACTTCCAAGGCTGAATTATCTTCTAGAAATGTCATTCGTTAAAAATGAACCGATCATATGCACCTACCAGTTAGAATGTCAAATGGTAAGTAAGAATCACCAAACAGTCATTACTTCAAAGACTGCGGTTGTTCCCTAGCAGCAGGTTTAAATTTGCCTTTTTCTTAGAAGGTCATCAACAATCTTAAACAACCAACTAAAAATAACCCTCACAAAAAGTCTCAGGAAAGCCTTTGTTGTGTGTTTTTAAACCACAGCTCCTCTGTGATGTGAAGTGCTCCCTGTGGGACCGAATCCGTATTTGCAAGTGGTAAATACCTTATCGAAGTGGTTATTCTGGGAAAGAGGACAAGAGGCAGCCGGCACACCTGTCCAGGAACAACTCAACTTCAACTCAACTTGGCCAACACATCAAAGTCCTGAACTCATTGAAATTCATGGCAAAACTCCCACTGAGGGGGCGCGGGGGGGCTGGATTTCACCAAGACTTCTCTTTCAGATCCCTTGATTATTTTTAGGACTGTACAGTCGCCTCTTTAGGCAGTCGAGGAGAGGGAAGGATTTTATTTTGCCTTCTCGGGCAACTTCACTCAGTAAGGAAGGGTATTCCAGCTCTAATATAGGAATGTTTAGCCATCAGTTCTAGTAGCTGGTGTTTCTGAACATTCATTCATGTTGCCACGAATGGTTACTTTCTTCTAAAACTCTCAGGAAAAGGCTTTTAGAATACAATAAACCAACCATTTCCCAGCAGTTATCCAACATTACAGAATTGCACCCAGACTCCACCACTGTAAAACAGAAGGAAACTGAGTTCTTAAATACATCAGAAACGAGACCAGATGAGATATTAGAATTTAAGAGCAGAGAATTTTAAAGTAGAGAAATACACCTTGGCTCTAAAGAAGGCTGGATAGGAAGAAGATGTTTAATCCCTCGTGGTGAGAAATAATATTCCCATTCATTCACAGGCACAGCATTTCATATAGAGCTCGACATGTAAAACTGAGGTCAGTGCAGCTGTACTCGGAGACACAAAATTCCCACGGAAAACCCAGCCGATCTTTACAAGTTACACTCTGAAGTGCTGGCAGCAACTGCTTATGCTTTCACTCATGATTGATGAGATTCCAGAGAAGCCACTGACACTCCCTAAATAAAAATCAATCCCTGAATTTGTTAATTTCCCATTTAAAAAAAATAATTCCCTTGTTTTTCTTATCATTACTTAATTACAAGGTGAATGAACTAAGAGCACTGCTTAAAATTTTCATTGATTGAATCATATTATTGCTTTACATCTGCTGAAATCATAGGTTTAAAATAATCATTTTCACACAGCAGCTATTTGGACATCTTTTCAACAGATGAAGTTTCTCAATAAATTTCCTAAATTTGCCAGATTTCTTTTTTTTTTTTTTTCTGTAATTCTCAGTGCAAAATTAAATACAATTAACAGAGCAATTCTTTTTGGTTTCTGCATAAGGCCTGATGCCGAGACAGCAAACACTATTGACATGTTCTTCAGGTAGACTAAGAAGGTTTGATCCCACACTACTGATCCTTCCAGTGATGAGGGAGGTCTGCACATTTCCTTGCATCCACACAGTCAAACCCGAATTACCTTAAGCCAGGAGACCCTCTGGAATTCCTTCAAAGCATGAGGCAAACAGCATCCAAGTCCAGCAAGTGTGTAAATCTCCAAAAGATCTCAGACTGAGTGAAGCGAAGCATTAAAATCATGAACTGTAATATGAAAAAAAAAACCTCTCAGGGCAATACTTACCCAGGAAACAGCGAAGATTTGCAAGTCTTTTTGTAAATGACATGATCTCATCTTCCATTACATTTATATCAGCTCCTGGAATGAAGTTCACAGAATATCTACGAGCGTCAAGCCATTTTTGGAAACTTCTTTTTTTCTTCCAGTTTGTGCTTATCCCAGGGACAGCACAAAGGCCTGGATAAATTAGGGCAGAATTTCTAACCTCTCTGGCTCCTTTCCCACTCGTCAACCTGCGACGCCTCGTGACAGAGGGTTGTTTCCTCCCCTGACGACCAAAACCCCTCGCACTGGATGAGTAAGACTGGAAGGATTTGTAGGTCCACTGTTGTCATTGCCTTCTGCTTTCTTATAACACAATTAGCTAAGAATAGCTCGTTATCATTCTGTTAAAAGTCATCTTCAAGCTGGAAAGGGAAAAGTCTTACCACGTACAATACCTATTTTTCAACTGTACTTGTTGTTTGTTTGCAGGGTGCAAAGACTGAAAATAGCCAACTTATCTCAGGACTTGGGTGACACGACACCTGGAAACAGGGATTGAATCGGCCACCAGCCATTCAAAGGAGGCAAAAACCAAAACCAGACATCAACTATATAGGAATATATTGGGTTTCTATAGAAATCCAGACCTGTACTAGACTAAGAAACATTGAAGAACCATCGAAAGAAGGTTTTACCCACAGGGGTAACTACAGCTGGCTGTATTTCCCATTCCAGCTGACTAACACAAGCAATGCAGAAAGTCAGATACAATTTGGTAAACGTTAACTCTGCAAATGTAAATGCCAACCAGCCCCTCTTTGTAACCCATCATGCGACCCCGCAGCAAACCTCACATCCAAGAATCCTTCGACCTTAAGCAGGTAATTCCCTTCACTAACATCTCTTCAAAGACAACCTTGTGTCTGCCCACCAGTAAAACTGATGGAATCCTTCCAATTCCGTTCTCATTAGGTTTTTCTTTTCCCACAATATTTTTAGGATTTTAGTCTAGCAAACGGGAAACCAAATGGCTACTCCTTTCTGTGACTTTATGTCAACTCCTTTAGACTCAGCTTGCTTTGACTGTAGCTCCATTTTAGAAAGATGTGAGCCGACACACAGACAGAACAAACACCAACAAACAACAATAGAGGCTTCAAAAACAACCTTCCAGCAGCCACAGTCTTCACAAATCAGCTGTTTTTTGAATCAGAGACATAGCTGTGCAGTTTCAGAGAACACTGTAACAAAACATGGATGTGTTAATATGCAACCCATAACACTATTACGTGTCTACAGAAACAGAATGCAAATCCTCTGCTTCTTAGAGCCTCTTAGTTGAAAATGCACCCTTTATTCATTTGTATCTTGAAGGCCAAGTATGTAAAATATGTAAGGTTGTGGCTTTATAAGCTTGAATTTCACATGTTGAGCAGCTGAGGAACTTTTGCCCCCAAGATATGCAGTAACTAAACCCACCAAGACAAAAAATGCAAGTGAATGAAAAAAAACTCAAACAAAAAACCACAAGAAAAGCTACAGAAATTGCACCTTTGAACAACAGTAATGGAATATAAGAAGCTGAAGACATTTCTTCATGCCATCTCAATTCTGAACCTTTAATCATCACCATACCTCGTTACCATACACATATCCACACACCTTGGCAGAGCCATTACAAACTGTATGGCCAAAGAACAACCTTCTTATATCTTTTATTTTCAGCCAGGGAAAAATAAAAATAAAATCAAAAATCCAGTAGTCCTTTCTTTATTGCACTCTATAAAACCTCTTGTCATAATCAAGAAGTCAATAAACAGTAATAGCTGATTATTCCTTTAAAATTTATAGTTTAACTCTTAAAATAAAATTTATATAGAAAAGATATCATTTACAACCCATTCAGTAGTAATCAATCATTATGTACTCACAAACAATATTAAATAACTTGTATGCAGCAGTTTCTTTATAGGGCGAACAGAGGGGAATATTTTCTCCTTAGCAAATATAATATTCCACTGATAAAGAGCAATTCAAGTCAACTTTGGAACAACTGTGATATACACAAATTTCTTTGAAGAAGCGTAAGATTCATGTAGTGTAACAAGAATATATACACAACTGTGTCCAGTGCATAGCTTAACAGCAGCATGTGAAAAGTCTACCATTTGGATTGGCACACCATTACCTATAGAGAACTAATTTACCCAGAAAATACAGTGTATTCAGAGAACACCCGTGAGGCACAGTAAAACAACAAGATGTAGTGTCACTAGGTAGGTGAGGAATAAATAGCGGGATTTTGCTCTGGAGGTCAGCAGCTTAGAACAGTAAAGACTTCGCCCTCGAACCCATCTTCTGAAGGAAAGGGCTCCTCCCTTCATCTGCTCAGGAGACAAAACACATCAAATAAGTAATCATGAATACAGATGAGAAGAAGTACTTCTGTATCTTAGATTTCTGAGACATTATACACCTTTTGCCTCTGATGCAGTAACAGATGCCAGAGCACAAGCTCTGAACATAAATGATTTAAAGGCCAAAGAAAACAGCATTTAATAAGGGGAGAGGAAAGGATATAAGATTATTGTGTATTATGTAATTCCATAACTACATAATTATATGCCTACATATTTTATTTAACAGCCACATGTGCAATATAAAGATGATTACTCACATTTTTATAGCAATGTGCTATATGGCATGGTTTTACACAGCTGCCTGTATTTAACTCACTATTCACAACCCAAACAGAAAGAAATTAAGGACAGTTTTTCAGGAAAGTGTAGTTTCAGTAGGAGCTTGCGATTTTGAATGCACACCTCTATGGCCCACCTGTCCCCATGATATCTAACACACTAAGAGTGCTTCACAGTCAGCTTTTCAGAGACAAGGCTGATTAGACAAGTGTCATATAAAGAGGACAACCCAAAACCAGTGACTCCTAGTCACTCGGAAGGGAAATCCACACTCCAAGAATTAATGGCAGCTGAAAGAAAGATATAGCAGAGGGAACACAGGAAAAAGAGCAGCAGCATGAAGATCATGAGCTGTGGTGTCTTCAATTCAGTCTGCAAGTAGCAGTATACAATATGCACAAAACTTTTAAGTAGCTCATAATTCAGGGTTTTTTTAAAAGCTTTCTTTTACTTACCTTTCGCACAATAACATGTTCACTAGGATTGATGATTAAGGCTTCTCTTTCCTCCTCAGTCTCCATCTGAACAGTGTATTCACTAGGTACAGACCTGTAACTGCTTACTTCAAATCTGAAATGAAAAGGAGACAACGGAGTACTGAATTATCTGCCCTAATTCATATAAGAAACATTATTTTGTATACTTACATTACTGGGGGGACGTCCTCACAAAAAGCAATAAAACTTCGTTTGTGTTGCCAGGTTTTTTTTCAATCTCTGTTTGCAATCTACTTCTAGGTGTTTCATTTATTCAGAATAACCCCCATCATCACTAGCTGATTGAATAGTGATTTTCAGATGATGGTAGCGATGGACACTTTATGTAGGCAGATGGATAATGGCATTTTAAATCTAAACAGTGTCTGTACTAAAGGTGTCATATGTGAGATTTTTTTTTAAGTTGGAAAAAAAGAAATACCACTCACTACTGATTCCAAAATCTGAAGCAAGAAATCAGATAAGGGAAAAAAAACCAACCAACCCCATAACATTTTCTTGATCCTTAGAGCTAGACCTAGCTTTTTAACACAGTTACACATGCATTTTCGCTGCCTCAGGCATTGTGGACTCACAAAAAGGTTCTATTTTTTGTTCTATTTGTTCTATTATTTGCTCAGGAATCTAACACCCATAGGAAAAGCTATCACTGCTCTCACTAAACATAAAGGGCAAACAAAAAACCTGCTGCTCTGTTTTCCAGCTCTCTAGTACACGTTGCATTTACTCCAGGCAGAGTGTAAATGGAAACCTCAGCAGCCATTTGTCCAAGGGGAAGCAGAAGGGAAAGATGGCTTTGCCTCTCTGAACATGCAAGTTATTGCATAGCCACATAAGGGTTTAATGCAGCAATCTCACCGTCACACACTTCAAAAGTGTAAGAAAAAGAAATATTGTTTTACAGTCAGTTTTCTTTCAAAAGAAAGAACTCACATTTTACAGAGAGGAGTATTTTACCTGTTACTCTGCTCCTCAGAGAGTCCAAGAGCCTCTTCTGCAGCTTCTCTCCTCCTTTTTTCTTCCGACAGCGTCTCCGTCAGCTGCGAGAGCGCCTGCTGCACTGAATCATACTGTTGCTCGCTCTCTGCAAGCCTACGACAAAACGAAACCTGAAATCAGTATTTCACGTACTTAAAAGTTCTTTTTTATGAAATAAAGTTCTTTTTTGCGATACCTAATTATAATTAGATGCTTTAGATTAGATATTGAAATAAAAAGTCACCAATAAGTATTTATCTTTACTAAAACAAACCAAAAATGTTACCAGATAATAGCAACTCAAGAATATGACTATGATTCACTTAATCCACTGTAAATCCACTTCTCTCCCTTTTCCCCCTCAAATGCCTTAGAGGGATAGAAAAGCATTATTTTTGCACTTACAACACAGCTGTCAGGAAAACAATATTGGTAATACATGCTCTCAAATCCTGACCTTTTCCTGAGTTCATTTAGCTCCATATTGTCTATTTCGACCATAACTGCAGATCTTTCCTGTGGCGCTCCAGGGGGAACTTCTGCTCTAGTTTCAGCCTAGAAAATATTAAAGGGGGGGTAAAAAAAAAGCCAGTCACCATTTTTCTAGTCGCTAAAAATCTTTATTTTAATTAAAGCCATAAGCACCATAAAGCAGTGGAACAAACCACTCTTTGTGCCATTTAATCTTTTGATTTAATTTTCAGCTATTCATATATATTTTAGTTTACAGTTCTCCTTGTATGTGTTAATTTCTGTTCATGGAAGAGTAAGGGTTGTTTTATATATGTATCCATATGATAGTTGAATATATTAATTGATTATATTAATTGATTGTTACCGAACAACCAAACCAGTACAGGAAACCTTTTGAAAAATTAAGAGATCACAAAGGCATAAGCTTACAGATGTGTATGAGGGGTTGGCAGAGGGTACTGAAACTCAAACACCTTGCAAAATGATTCATGACTGCTGTGAATTTATCACTAAACTTTGCTGATCCAACGATTAGTGATCATCCAATTATCTCTGCCAGCTGTAGACCAATTCAAGATGATACTTAAAAACCAAAAAAAAGCATGTATAAACCGCTTCCTTAAATGAAAAGTCAAATAAAACCAGCTTTACAACAATAAAGACAGTTATCTGCAGTGCATCATGAGCCAACAAAAGTACCGGATCAGTACAACAAAAAGTATTTACTTCATTTTTAGAACAAAAACCAAAAAAGGGTAAGCACAGAAAAAAAAAACCCTAAAAACAGTTTCAGTTAGTAGTTTACCTGAACAGTGCCTTGGAAAGATGTTACTTGCATGGTCTGATATTCCCTCTCTAGTCTTAAATACCGATTTTGCAAGTCAGTGTAACGAAGCTGATTATCCCTTAGAGTCTGTGAAAGAGTCTTCAACTGGGCAGACAAGACAGCATTCTCTTCTGCTGACTGCACAACCTGAAAAAAATAATATTTAAATAAATAAAAATTAGGAATTATCTCCTCTGGGAAATTACTACAGATTTGAGACCTGATATTGAAAACTGAGNGGAATTATCTCCTCTGGGAAATTACTACAGATTTGAGACCTGATATTGAAAACTGAGTACTAGTTACAAAATAGCATCAACAAAGCTGGTGAGGGGTCTGGAGAACAAGTCTTATGAGGAGAGGCTGAGGGAGCTGGGGGTGTTCAGCCTGGAGAAAAGAAGGATGAAGGGAGACCTTCTCGCTTTCTAAAACTACCTGAAAGGAGGGTGTAGAGAGGTGGGATTCGGTCTCTTCTCCCAAGTCACAGGTGATAGGACAAGAGGAAACGACCTCAAGTTGTGCCAAGGGAGATTCAGATTGGATAATACGAAAAAATTTTACACTGGCAGGGTTATTAAGCATTGGAATGGGGTTCCCAGGGAAGTGGTTGAGGCACCATCCCTGGAAGTATTTAAAAGACAGGTTGACATAGTGCTTAGAGACACGGTTTAGTGATGGTTTTTATCAGAGTTAGGCTGATGGTAGATGATCTTAAAGGTCCCTTCCAACCTAGACAATTCTATGATTCTAACTTTTTGGCAGGCTTAGAGATTCAACTAGCTGTTTTATGAGCAGTGGAAATAATGAAACCTGAGTATTGATTTTCCCTGGCATCAATATGCCCGAACAACCCCAGTGCCTTCCTCCCCATGTTTGCTACGATATCACTGCCTGGCAAAAGACAGTGCACAGAAGTTGCTACCTCAGGACAATGCCTACAGCCAAATTAGCCTGATAACATAAACACTTTCACCAGGCAGTGCAGGAATGCACAGGAGTTAAGTTTTCCTCTTTCCAAAAACAGACTGTAATTGGGGTCTAAACCTGTTACCCAAACACTCATCTGTACTTGTAGGAGCTTTAGATTTCTACATCTGTTTCAAGTTTGGTTAAAACTATTATTAGTTTTATAAAACGTTTGGGTGAAGCAGTGAAAGCAGACACAATGACAGATGTAAGGTAACAGAAACCTAACCTCCTTTTAACAGGAGGTCACACAAAGAGAGATAAACATTAAAGGAGCCTTTCCAAGAACATTTACAAACCTTTAGAGCACAACTGAACACAAATACACATGTGCATGCAGGGATACACACTCTTAACACATCTTAACAGCCATAAAAGTGTTCATCAAGAATGTGCAAGGAAATATTCTATGGTGTTTAAAATTTGGTATGAGATAGCTAAAATCTTGTCCCTGCTAATAGAGACATCTGGTTGCAGTTATAATGCAAAGTATTTTATTCTGAGTAGAAGTTCAGCAGTGCCCCATCAATCTCTTCAGAATGCAGATTCAAATAAACCTCTCCCAGTCAAACAACAAGTCAGTAAAGCCTGACAGAAAGATAATAGTTACATTTAATTTGCAATTTCTAGTCTGAACCAATACGGTTGCTTTGATGCATCTAAGTTTTAAAGCACTCTATCTTTCAAACACTGCCAATTTATCAGTATTTCTACGTTGATACCAGCTGATGTTCTCTTGAGCTACTGAGGATCACAACTGTTGTTTTAAGTTACCTTTGAATTAATCTGCTGAAAATACAGATCCTTCTGGTGTATCTCCTGAAGGCAGCGCTGCAGGTCATTCTGAAGCTGATTCTTCTCAGCTAAAACACGTTTGATATCCTCCGGCACGTCTGCACTTCCAGCGAGGGAGACAGTTTCCAAAACCTTTACAAGTATTAGCATATTCAGTGTAAATGGTATAGGAGTCTTCTAAGTAATACAGAACTCCAACACTAAACATACATACAGACCACCTAATAATTTCCTTTTCATCAGATCACTTCCTTCTCAAATACTACCTCTGCAAGAGACTTGATATATCTTCTGAAAAATCTAAATAAAAAAATCTTCTACTTAGCATTTTCAACCATACTTCAATTACAAAAAAAAAAAATAAATCAAAAATTACCATGAAAAAGCAACCCAACCTAATTTTTAATTTGCAAATAGTTTGAAGCACAAAAAAGGGAAAAACCAGAAAAATCCAGATGAATATAAAACATCTTTCAAAAATTATTTTCAAACTAATAATGTATAGTATTCATGACTTGTACAACAGCTATTTTGTAAATATGAATTTAAAGCTCAAAGCCCATTTTGGGGAAAAAAAAAACAAACACCCAACTTTATTACTAATTCACAGCTTTGGCCTTTTTTTATCTCTGGCAGGTCAACATTTTGTTGTTAATCTCCAATAATGGATGGAAATGGTCCATCTCTCATGCTTTACGGTATCTAACTTCTTATACAATCATGAAATAATGACTTCTACTCCATTAAATATTCCATAACCCAACAGACATTACTGTTCAATACATTGTATTTGTGATTTTAATCACAGAAAATGAACAGCGTAGGAGACACATAAAATGTTTTTTTTAATGGCACAGAAAATACAAATAAGCATATTATTCTAAAATAACACTTTCCTTGAACCTTTAATGACAGTCTACAAAAGTAAGTAGACACCGATTGCCAGACTGGGTCTCAGCTGCTGCCTTTCTATATCTAGTATTTTCTTCCTGGCAGAAGCCAGCTCCAGCTGCTTCAGGGGAAGGATAAGAACATTTCCATTAGGCACATCTCTGCCTTCTCCCCCCACTTAGGTCCTACTCTAATCTGCAGTAATTAGGGATCAGTTTAGGCTCTGATGAATGAACTTCATTAGATCTTTAAAATTTGTTAGCATCAAGTATACAGATTCTGAATACCGCTGTTGTCAATGTAAACTACGAAGTCCTTTTCTGATCCTCTTAAAAACTGTGTCCCTGGAAACAGGTTGTAGCTATAATGTGCCTGAAAAACTGTTCACATTACCTGAAAGAGCACATACTTTTACTAGCTTCATATTGATCACCAAATGTCCCCTATCTTAGGTTTACAAGAAGTGAGAGTGTGGAGTCTCATTTCACTTACATCCCACAGTACTATTAGGGTTTGGGTTCCCCCCCTCCCCGGCCCTTATTTATTTCCTAAGTAAACAATCTTCTGATTCAGAAGCAGGCTGCAAATTTACTACAGGGAACTGATGGAAGTAGATTTGTGCCTCCTGCTACATCTCATTTATTTACCTTGGGTGGGCAATTGCTGCCAGCAGAGACTGATTTCTTAACGACCATGTCCTGTTGCAGCTTCTGTAGCTCCGCAATCTGCCGGTCCTTCTCAGCAACTGTGATTTGACACTGATTTCGTAGCGCCTGGGACTCCGAGAGGAGGAGGTTGTTTTCCATTCTGAACATAAAACAGTAGACTAGATGTTAAATGAGAACACGCTACGTTCTAGTGAATGAAAAGGATAAACCTGTACTCAATTATTTCTGAAATAAGTAATGGTACTGTTTGAGCGGTTATATGCAAATATAGAGCACTGTATGAACATCCTCAATATATACCTCAGTTTAAAGACACCTACTAAAGTTTGGGGGGGAAAAAAGGAAAAAGCTATTCATGCTGTTCACTGGTCTACAAGTTAGAAGGAGGTTTGAATATTTTATGCGAACTTGCTCACATCTGCAAAAAATAAATGGCCTTTTGACCTACAGCCCCTCCCCCAAAAGCTTCTACTATAAAACAGATATTACCTTACTCAGACTTTAATTAGGGATCTGGAAAGTATGCTATAGACAATAAAATGCAGTAAGGCACTAGGATACTGCCTACTGGCCTTAAATTCAGACATTATCTTCACTGAACTGATCATAGCATCTTTCGCACTTCAATCATCTGCACAAGTTTAAAAGCCTGAAGAAGAACAGCAGTTTAAGACAATCAAATCTTGATCTGCCTCCACTGAGCGCCACTTAAAAATGCCTATTCCTTCTCTGAAGCAGACCTTATGAGGCATTCACAGAATTAGGCCCAAAGTGTCACATTATTCACTTGCTGCAGATGATACACGATGTGAACAGTGCTGAAATGGACTCTTGCATCTACAAAAATAATGCTCAAATGTGAAATGAAGTCAACTTTGAATATGTAGTTGGGCCAGAGACACAACACCTCAGACATCTTTTAAAAAAGAGATTTTGGGAAAATGTTCAGCCATATCAATCATTACTCTAAGAAGAAAATATACTCCCAAACACTGAAATAAGAGTCTTAAACTGTAGTTCCATGTATCCAAGTCACCAACAGAACAGAAAAAAATCACTTAAGACTGTTTGAAACTTTACATAAACAAACAGACCATTAAATAAAGACAGAAGGATAACCACGAACAAAGACAACTCTGTGGAAGCTGATTTCAAACATTACAAAAATATTCTTATCCTACCTCCTGCTACATAATTTTGGGTTTGTGTCAGTTTTAGGTCAGGTTGTGAAGTCACTGAAGAATTCTAAACAAGAGTCACACGTACTGTTTGTTAATTCTAATATATATACCTTAATCCAGCAAGCTCATTCTGGTACGATGCAATCTCTCTCTCAGTTTCTGCTTGGAAGGCTTTTGTCTGCTGCAACGCCTTCTCCAAATCATCAACCTTGGTCTTCAGTTTTGATATTTCAACAGCTGCAAGGCTGGCTCCTTCTTTAGCCTACGTTTAACAAACATTATTAGTGAACTATATGACTGAAGTATGTAAAAACTGTATGATTGCACTTTTATTAGTGCTAGAATTCTAATTACAGAATAATGTTTTACCCCTGTTTGCTCCTGTTTAACAGGATAATTACCTAAATTCCCAAAATTGTCATGCCTTCTCTAGTCAAACAATGCTTTCTTTGCATTCACATAATTTACAAAGTTAAACTTCAGAATCCATAATGTTTCTAAGTATTCTCTGCATAAAAAAAAAATAATTACAAAGTGATGTAGCTAATTAAAACTTACCAATCTTCCCCTATTGTTCTCAGGCACATCCAAACTACTTTTAAAAGAATTCACCTCATTGATACTGTTGCAACGAATGGGAAATGAAGCTATGCCCTGTTTTGTTTCAGAAGTTACCTTCTGATTGCTGAGTTCCTGCAGCAATTTGTCTCGGTCATCCTGAAGACTGGCCATAGCCTTGGAAAAAGCTTCAATCTGGTGACCATAATTCCCACACTCAGATGAGAGCCTGCTAATCTCCATCTCACGACTGACTAATGTCCTACAGAGCTTTTCAATTCCATCAGCAATCTGATCAAGTGTAACCTTATCTGCAGCATCAAGAATAACCCGACTGAGAAGAGAATTTTCTTTGAGCATACTGATAACATGTGATTTAAAGCCATCCAATTCAGCCTCAAGTTCATCTCCTTTCTTTCTTTCAGTCTTGAGTTCAGCTGTGTATTTGCTCTGAAGTACCTTTAAGTCCTCTATTATCCTGTCTCTATCATTTTGCAGAGCAGTCATTGCTTTCCCAAAGGCCTCGTTTTGAGACCTCAGTTCATTATTTTGAGATTGAACTTCTAATAACATCTTCTCAGCAAAAGCATCGGGTTCATCTCCATGTTCAAGCGTCAAAAGAGTCTTACTGTATTCCTCATCTGCATCCTTAGTATTTCTGCCTCTTGATTTCTGGAGTTCGTGAATCTTCTTCTGAAGATTTTCTCCAAACTGCCCATTGGATACACTTTCTTTTTTCTGAACACTATCACTAGTCAGCAGCTTCTCTCCAGATTCAGAAACAAGTTTCTCTCTGTTTAAGGATGCAATTAAAGATTCTAAATCATTTATTTTAGACACTAATTTTTTATTTTCATGTTCCAAAGACTCAGCAGTGTCCTTCTGCAACTGATTGGAAAGTTGCACTTCTTTTATTTGCTTTTGAAGGTCATATTTTTCTTGCTCGAGGCTTTTAATACAATCCAATTTCTGCTTAAGTAAGTCTTTCAGCTGATGATCTTTCAGTGATAGAACTTGGTTAAGATCTTCCCTGTACTTTATCAGCTGCGCACTTAGCATCGCATTTTCCGAATGAAGATCATCTATCTGATTGAGAAGTGTCCTTATTTCTTGCTTCAAAGCATTATTCTCACTGGCATTGCCAACTATAAGACTGTCCCGCTGATTTAAGACATCTTGGTGAAGATGTTCCAGTTCTTTGTATTTAGAAAAAAGATCATCCCGATCATTTTGAAGAGATGACATGGATCTTTTAAAGGCATCTATTTCATTGGCAATTGCAGCCTTATCTTGACCTGCTTTCTCCGCTTTCAGCTGGAGGGTTCTCAATTCATTTTCCATCCTCTGACAGGACTCCTCAGATCGTTCTTTCTCTGTTTCCAAAGACCTTAACTGAAGTTCATACTCTTCAATTTGTTTTTTATGTTGAGTCTGTACCTGAATCAGATAGTCAGAAATCTCATCACCTTTTGAAGAAATGAGTAAGGAAATCTCTTTGTCTTTATTATTTAGCATGATCTTCATTTGCTCGGAAATGGTGATCTGCTTCTGCAATTCAGCATTGATTTTTTCCTTCTCAGCTAGAAGCTGTTGCAATTCTTGTTCTTGTCTTGTAAAACTACTTTCCAGAGCTTTTATCTCTCTTCCTGCACTTTTACTATTCTCTATGAGATGATTAAGAGAATTATTTTCTTTAAGGAGTGCTTGCAAAGCTTCTTCTTTGGACTGAAGCATGCTCTCCAATTCTTGCTGCCTGTTAAAAAAAAACGTATTTTCTTCCTTTATTCTGCAGAGCTCTTCATAGCGTTGTAGATCAACAGATTTTTGCCTCAAATACAGCTCATCCTTTGTTTCCTCTACCACAGAATATTTGATATTCAGTTCTTGAATCTGAGTAATTTTTTCCTTCAATTCATCTTGTAGAGACATTATTCTTTTATTGCTGTCTTCTATCTGTTTCTCTTTATTTTGGATGGCCTCTTTGAACTGCATTTCCCAGGTTTTCATTTCAGTGACTATTCTGTCCCGGTCATCCTGAAGAGAGGACACACACTTTGTGAAAGCAGCTAATCGTGCCAAAGCCGCATTCAAATCTGCTTGAATTTTCTTGTTTTGGGAGTCCTTAATGCCAACTTCCTCTTGCAAACCACGAATCTCACTAATTGCCCTGTCTTTTTCTCTCTCAAGGGCACTGCGTCTTTCCTCTAGGTTCAAAATTTCTTTTTGGTGAACCAATTTTAATTGTTGAAGGTTAAATTCCAATTGCCTCTCATATTCTCTCTTTTGCAGTTGTAGTTCCTCTTCTTTCTTCTTAAGTTCTTTTCTCCAATTTAAATTCTCCTCTGTAAACCTGACCACTTCACTCTTTGACTGATCCAACAAGTTCATCTGTGAAAAAAGCTCACCCTTGAGGTGACAGATTTCTTCCTTTGATTTTGCAAGCTTTTCTGAAGCATTACTTAAGTCTTTTTCGAGTTTTTCAGTTTTTGACTGCGACAGTTTCACAGATCTTTCCAAATCCAGGATCAGCTCCTGGAACTTTATAGAATCCTTTTGCAATTGGTTGATCTCCTGCTGTTTCTCCTTTAAGAGTTCTTGCAATTCTTTCGTTTTGTTTTTACTTCCATTATTATCCCTCTGAGCACTTTTTACCTTCTCCTCAAACACTTTTACAAGGTGTAACTGCTGCTTTTCTTTTTCTCTAATCACATTACATTTTTCTGCCTTTAATTCTTCCAGTTGCTGTAACAGCAAGTTATTCTGTACCTGTGCTGATTTCATTCTGTCAGTAAGATGATCAACTTTTTTAACATGATTAAGCAATTCCGTCTCAAGAAACTCTCTCTCATTCTTTACTTTGTAAGAACTTTCTTGTACGTTTTCTAATTCTTCCTGTAACAGACATTTATCATCCTCTAATATCTTGACTTTTTCATTTAGACTAACAATTTCCTGTGTCAGACTCTTACATTCCATGTCCAGCTTTGTTAGACAATGATTTTTATGGTCCAAGGATTTTTCAATTTCTTGTGCTTTTTCTGAAATTAATTTTCTTTCTTGTTCTAGGACAAGCACATCTTGCTCTTTTTCAGAGAGTTTATCCTTTAACATATTAATATCCTGTAACAGTGATTCATTCTTATATAATGCATCATTGATTTTAGATTGCATGTCATTTTGGTACACTTCCATTTGAACCTGGAGCTCTCCCAAAGCTGCTTTAGTTACAGTGATGTCATTATGAAGGATATCATTTTCATTCTGGATTTTCTCTAAAGCCTGCTTTAAGTTTTCAGAAGTTTGTTTCAGCTGCTCATTCTCCTCCATTAGCTGATGATTCTGATCAGTGAGTTCACAAAGACGATCCTGGTGTTCTTGCATTCTTGCCTCTTGCTCACGGATCTGCCTCTCTGCTTTACTTTGTAATTCGTCCACTTCCATTTTCTTGGATTCGCCGAGTTGTTTCAGTTGATTCTTAACAACCTCATTTTCATCCATGAGTTTTTGTAAACGCTGCCCAAGAGCCTCCTTCTCAGATTCTCTTTCCCTGAGCCTTTGAATGGCCTCTTGCTTCTCTTTTCTAGTGAGATCAATAACTTGCCTCATCTCTGCTATTTTACTACTGATATTCTCGTAAGCCTGAAGAAGCGATTCATACTCCTGCTTTAATTCACTATGTTTAGCCTTCCATCCTGTCAATTCAACTGTCTGAGAATCTTTTAAGGAATTTAGTTGGAAAGAAAAGGCCTCTTTTTCCTGAACTATAGTCTCCATGGTAGATTTAAGACTTTCACATGCCGCGGTGAGGTTTTCATTTTCAGTCAATAGTCTAGCGTTTTCAGAAACAAGGCGCTCCTCTTCAGACAATGGAGAAACAGCGCTTGAACTTTGGTTTTCTCTCCCAAGCTCCAACAAGTGTTCGAGCATACCTGTCTTGTTCACCAGTTCTTCTCTTTCCAACATCAGCTTATCAATCTGGTCTTTTAGGCATTTATTTTCTCTCAGGGCTTCTTTACGCGATATTAAAGCTGCCTGTAATTTTCTTTGAAGGCGCTCTCTGGACTTCTCTTCTGCTACAGTTCTTTGCTCTTGTGGTTTAGAATCATTTACATTTGCAGATTTTGCCAGTGGTTCTTCAACCATTTGCCTTTGTTTCTGGATTTGACATTCTGTTTTCCCAGAGCAATCAGCCTCTGATAGTTGAGAAGAGGTGCCTTTACCTTCTAACTGTCCTTGAAAGGAATTACTTTCCGAACAAAACTCTCCCAATTCTTTTTCAGTATAATTTTCTTCCTTAAGCTCTCCACGTGATACCACAGGTCTACTTGTCTCACCCTTCTCACGTAGCATACATAGCTCTCCAAGAAGTTTTTTGTTTTCGTCACTGAAATGTTTTACCTCCTTTTTCATATCAATTAGTTCCAAATTGGACTTTTCTAAACAACCGAGAAGTTTCTCTTTTTCATCCTTCATTTCTTCAAATGCTGTTTTGTAACGGTAGGCTTCTTCTTGGCCCTCCTTTATAGCTTTATTTAATAACTCCTTTTCCAGATCAAGTTTATTTTTGAAATCCGTAAGTGAACGACGCCACGATTCTATTTCCTCATTCTTTTCTGCAACCTCCTTCTTAGCTTCAGTTCTCAATCTCTGCAGTTTCTCCTGGTTCACCTTGTAATCCTCTTCAATTTTTTTAATAAGTGCTTCTTTCTCATTATTTACACATTCAAATGCTATCTTAACATCTAGAGCTTCAGCCTCATATGCTTTCAGCCTTTTCTGTAGCTGCTTTACGGCCTCCAACAAGCTGCCTGTACACCGTTCCTGGTACTCCTGCTGTCTCGAAGAGTCTACGCTGACTGTTTCTGGTCTTTCATCACCAAATTCAACTGATATCTTTCTCAACTCTTTTTTTAGCATTTCTGTCTCCTCCTGAAGTTTTGCATAATTACTTCTTAGTTCTCTTAACTCTGTGTCCTTACTTGCCGCTGAAGTGATCACGTTTTCTGACTCTTTTAAGGATGCATCCTGAACCTCGCTTCTTGCTTTGTCCGATTCCAAATTCCTTAGGTCAGCTGCTTCTTCCGCTGGCACTGCCTTAAGTAAAGCCAGCTCTTTCCCTAAAGGATACTCTTCTAACTGATTGAAGTCAAGTTCTTTACATTTTGTTTGAAGAACTTCCCAGAGTGCTTTATGTTCTTGTTTCAGCTGCTCAAGGTAGTTTTTTTGTTCATCGAAATCTGCTGCGAGTTTAGCGTGCTCTTCCCTTTCTTTCTGAAATTCTTTCATATCTTCTTCCCTGACCAAAAGCTCCCTCTGTAAGGCCTCTTTCTCTTCTTTTAATTGATTCAAGACATTAATGTCGTTGTTGGAGTCCAGACACTTCTTGGCAGCACTTAAACCAGGCTCTTCTGAACAGGAATTTTTCAACAATTCTTCCTTCTTCTTAACTTCAGACTTCACATTTTCAAGAGCTAAGAGCAGCTGAGAACGTTCCTCTTCATACGCACTTGCTTTTTCATGGAGTATAGATTGCATCTGAGCAAGCATGCTGTCCTTTTCCTCTAAAGATTTTAGGTTCTGCTCACATGTATTTTCTTTTTCAGCAATGACATCATTTAGCTTTGTAATACTGTCCTGAAGTTCCTCTACATAAGAAGCTTTTGAAGACAAAATTTCGGTCAAATTACTTATTTTGGCATCTTTTTCTAGAAGTTGTTGCTTCAAAGTTCCAAGATGAGACTCAAAATCTTTATTTTGTAAGTCAACTATTTTCAGCTTGTCTGTTAACTCATTAACTTTCCTCAACAGCTCCTCTGCTTTTTTTTGCTCTTTTTCTATTTCTTCCTGCCCGCTCTTTTCTAGTTTTCCAACTTTTTGCATTAGATCTCTTCTTACTATCAATGCTGCTTGAAGTTTCTTTTTCAGATTCTCTTTTTCCTTACCCATTTTCTCAAGATTAAACTGCATCTCCTCTTTTTCATTCATTAAATCCTTAAACACAGCTTCTCTACTGCTTAACGTAACCTGACTGTGTTCCAGTTCTTTCTTACAATCCTCAAGTTCCTGCAATACTCGGTTTAGCTCTCCTACGGAACTATTATGAACAGCTTCAAGGTCTTGCAGTTTGGTATTTAACGTATTTCTCTCTTCGGAAAAATTCAGCATTTCATTAGACAATGATTCCATGATCTGGGTAACAGAACAGTCCTTTTCTTTCAGTTGCTGGCTTAGACCAGAAATTAACTCCTTTTGCTGATTTACCTGGGAAGTTAAGTTTTCGATGAGTTGATCTTTTTTTCCTGTTTCTTCAAGAAGACTTGCTACTTTTTTACCTTCAACGTGCAGTTTTTCTTGACTGGTTCTTACTAATTCTTCTGATTCACTTATCTTGTTTTGAAGAAATTCAACCTGCTTATTTAGTTCTGCAAAAGACTCTTCCCTTTCTTGCAAGAGAGACTGTTGTTTACACAATGTTTCCTTGACTGTGACCATTTCTTTTGACAGACATTCAATTTCAGATTGATGTTTGCCCTTCATCTTTTCAATACCATTCTGCAGCAACTCCTTCTCCTTCTCAAGTGACTGCACACTCTTTAATTCATCTTTCATGGCATCTATTTCTTTCTGTTTTTCTAAAAGCACCAATTGCAATTGTTCTCCTTCTGTTTCTTTGCTCAAAATAGTGGTTATAAGAGTGGAGAATTTTTCCAACTGAATTTTAGTATCGGTTAGCTGCAGTTCAGAATCTGAAGTCTGTGCATCCTTGTCTTTACATAAAAGCCTGCTACTAAGTAATGGAGATAAGCTTTGAGTTAATTCCTCTTTTATAAGATCCAGCTCTTGCTGCAAAGACTGGATTTTGCTATCCTTTGATTTCATTTCACTTTCTAAACGGCTCAATTGCTCAGCAAGTTTATCATTTTGTAAAGTTGCCCTATCAAGTTCTGTCACCCACTTGTTTTCTGACTCAAGTAGACTTTGTTCTAGAGTTTCAAATTTAAGTTCTAATTTAGAAAGTTCTTCATCTTTCACACTAACCTGCGTCTGTAACTTCTCTTTTTCAGTCTTCATCTGCAGTTTGACAGCATCTATCTGCATTCTTGAATAATTCTCACTGGTTTCCAGCTTTTCATTGATTTCTTGGAGCTCTTCCAATTTCTTTTGCAAATCATTTTGAGATGTAGTAAGCTGTGCATTTTCAGCCAACAGTTTATCAGCATCTTCTTGCAAGCGATTTTTTTCTTTCTCTAAAGACTCTACCTGGCACTGCAGACTGCCTATTAAAAGGGCGTTGTCATGGCAGTCTTGAGACGATTTGGAATTTACATTGTTCAATTCTAAGCTCAAACACGCTATTTTATCTGCCTGCTCAGCGCACTTCACATGCAGAGACTCCACAGTCAATTCTTTTTGCTGTAGTTCTTCTTTCCAAGAATTTATTTGCTCTAGTGTTTTTTGGTGTTCACTTTTAAGAGAGTCAAGTTCAATTGTCAAAGAATCCATTTTCTTCTGATTAACATCAAGCTCCTCATTCTTCTCCTGAAATTCCTTGGTGAGGTTTTTCATGGCTGTACCACTTTCCTTTAATTTTCCTTTAAGAACCTCAATCTCACTAGAAAGACCATTAACGTTGCTATCTGCCAACTGTATACTGGTATCTTTCTCTTTTAAAGAATTTAGCAGTCCAGCAATAACTTCTTCTTTTTTCTCAACAGCTGCATTCAACTCAGTTCTTAATACATATTGTGCTTCGATTTTCTCCTGAAGAGATAAAAAGGCATTTTCTCTCTCATGGACTAGGTCTTTAGTTTTCTGCAGCTCTTGTGTTAGTTCATCTACCTGACTCCTGAGCTGAGAAATTAAATTTGTCTTCTCTTCATCCTTCCTTGCTTTCTCCTGCAGAGTTTTGAGGAGACTTTCGTTTTCCGTAAGAGATGACTCCTTTTCTGATAAGGACTGGTTCATCTCAAGTATTACATTCGTCTGATTTTGTATTTCTTTTTGCAAATTCACTTTTCCTTCCTCCAGATCTACCACCTGTTTCTTTAAGACCTCACATTCATTCTCTTTCTCTTGAAGTTGCCTCTTTGAAGTCTCACTAGAAAATGAAATACTGTTGATGGTTAATTCTTTTTCTGAAAGAAGTACTTTTAATTGTTCTGCTTCAGAGGCTAAAAGCTCCAACTGTTTCTCTTGCAAAACAGAAGATTCCTGTACCTCAGAAAGCTGTGCTTTTAAACTGATGTATTCATCTAACTTTTGTTTTAAAGTTTCATCCTTTTGTATAATTGAATCATTCAACTGGGATGATTTTTCTGTCACATTTTTAAGCTGATATTGAAGGTCAGAAATAACCTCCATATTCTCAGACAGTTGAACCCTGAGTACATCAGACTCTTCAGATTTATCTTTTAATATCTTTAATTCTTGGGCTTGCCTCTTAAATTCATTTTCTTTTTCCTGCATTGCGTGTCTAAGCTGGCCGGTTTCAAAACTCAGGGCTTGTATTTGGTTTTGCAGATCTGAAATGATTTGCATATATTGCCCCTCTCCTGCCATTTTACTATCTTTCATTTGCTGAACCAAAGCCTCCTTTTCAGAAAGGAGAGTTTCTTTTTCTTCAAAGGCAATTTTTAAGTTTTCTTTTTCAATCAAGAGGCCATCAATTTGGTCCTTCAGAGCTAAAATATTATGACTTTGTTGAGACAAGTGTGAAGTTAAAGCAGCTACTTCATCTGATTTTTTCATTACCGTAACATTAACTGTTTCAATGTCTACTTTCAATTTTTCATTTTCTAGAGCTGCTGCATGGGCTTGTTGCCTTGCTGAAGTAATTTCAGACTGTTGCTGTACCAACTGTGACCGAAGAGCTTCACATTCACGTGACTTCTCAGTCAATAAGCTTGAGAAGTCCTCCTTTTCATCCATCATCACATCCAATTCTTTGCTTAATAGCTGTAGCTGATTATTCAACACTGTACTTTCTTCCATTTTTTCAGACATTTGCCTATGAAATTTCTCAAGTTCCGAACCCTGATTTTTTAGAGTCAGGTCTCTTTCCTCTACCAACTGAGATAACTTTGTTTTTTCCTCTTTCAGATTTTTTATTTCATCCTGAAGCTCTATAATACAAAACTTACTCTCTTCCATTGCTTTACGCAATGAATCATTTTGAAGGTTCTTCTCTTCTAGAGACCTGTTCGCAGCTTCAAAATCCAAAGTTAGGCTTTGAATTTGTTCCTGCAGTAATAAATTCTTTTCCTTACTATGGCTGAGCTCTTGGGTTAGGCTACTGCATTCAGAAAACTTACTATTTAACATTTCTTCTTTCTTTATTTCTTTGTCTCTTGCATCCTGCAGCTGAATGAGAAGTGATTGCATTTGTTCATGCAACTGTTGTGTCTGTTCCTTGCTTTCACACAACTGATCAGCCAGCACATTACATTCCTTTGTTTTCTCCTGCAGCTGTTCTGCCACTGAATTTTCTTTTTGCTCGGCAAGTACTGAGAGTTGTTCAATTTCTTTCGCCAGGGTGTTTTTATCACAATTTAGTACTGAAAGAGTTTTTTCGTACTCAGCAGCGCTAGCAGATAACTTATTCTCTATTTCTGCCACAGCTTGGATTTTCTTTAACAATTCACATTCTTTTACATCCAGGAGTTTGGACAAATTCTCATTTTCCCTGATTAGCTGCTCCTTTTCTTTTTCCACTGTATCTATACTTTTTTTCAGATATTCATTTGCTTTTATTTGCTCTGCCAATTTTTCTTCTTTCCCTTCAAGATCTGCCTGCAATTGCTTATTAGCTGAAGCTTTCTCCTGTGTCTCTATTTCCATCTTGTTAATTTGTTTATGTATTTCATTTAATTGGTTATTAAGTTCTTTGCAACATGTCTCTTTGGCTTCCAGATCTCCAGTTAATTTAAGTTTAGTCTCTTCATTTTGCTGCTCCAAAACCCCAAGCTTCTGCTGTAATGAAATAATGAACTCTTGTTTCTCTTGTAATTCTTTTTTAATTGTTTCCTGATGTTCAGTATGTTCTATAAGCTTTCTAGATAACTCAGCCAACTCTTCATCTTTTTTAGCATTTTCCGAAACCAGTTTATTGTATGAATCTTTAATTGATTTTAACTCATTTTCAAGTGTCTGTGCTTTACTCTCTTTCTCTTTAAGCAAATTGTTCCATTTTTCCTTTAGAGTATTGTTTTCCTCAAGCTGAGATTTCAAGTATTCAGTTTCTTTTCTTTGTTTATCCTCAGTTTCTTGGAGCTTTTCAGATGATTTACTAATTTGTTCTTTCAGCAAAGTAATTTGTGACTCGCACTCCGCCAGTTTATTATGGTATGCAACATTGTTGGCTTTGATTTCAGAACGCAGATCCTTAATTGTAGCGCTGTTCTCACTGCTTTGTCTTATTAATTCCTCATTTTCTTTGGTTTTAGCTTCATTCTCAACTCTAACTCTTTCTAGCTCTAGTCTCATTGCGTTACTTTCCTCTGAAAGAACAGATATCTTCACGCTTGCATCTCTTACATCAGCTGTTTGGACTTCTTTCAGCAAATGAGTTTCCCTTTCAGCCTTTGATAAAGCCTCTTCCATCCCTCGTATTTCTTCCTCTTTGCATTGTACTTGGTGCTTCAGGATCATAATCTGTTCAGAATACTCTGTCATATTCAAAGACAGGACAGACATGTCCCTGTCTTTTTCTGCCAGTGCTTCTTTAAGATTATCAATTTCTCTCTCACATTTCTGGAGATCTTGAATAAGTTGAGATCTTTCCTCTAAGTGGCTTGTATTCAATTTGTCAAGCTCTTCATTTGTCTGGTCCAGGTCCAGCTGCATTGACTCTACCACGCCATCTTGTTTCAAAGTCTAAACATCAAGAAAAGCATGTTAGAAAAATAATTCAAACATACGTTAGAGGGAGAATGGAAGTTACACTCCACATGCAGAACGAGTATCTAAAGTAACCAATCTGTCCCCAACTGTACAGCCACAAGATAACCAGGTTAAATTGTTTTAGCATACAGAAAGTTTAGTGCATGAAATTTTTAGCAGTTAATGCTGTTATTTTGCTGACATTTAAATGGGCCATGTCAAAAGAACACAAAATTTCTTCTCTTACTTTATTTTAACTAGTTACCTTTTCCTTCAGTGTAGCAACTTTTTCTGTTAGATCACTGATGACCGTTTTCTGCTCAGTGTTCTCCACTTCATAAACACTGCACTTCTTTAAGGCTTCATTCAGCTTAGTATTAAAAATAAAAGTCAATGTGACAGAAATATATAGAATTATATTAAAATGGTGATGTTATATTTGTAGTATTGAATTTACATAACAGTGGAGTTTATACTTTGAAATGAATAAACGAGGATAACTTATCATCCCAATAAAACATAAACACTTCCATGCAAAGCTCCGCGTTAGGTCTAAAAAATCCCTACACCCAGCTTAAAGCAAAGCAATTACATAAAGTGAACAAAACTGTAAAGAAACAGAGCAGAAACCTTCAGATACACAAAACGGCAATATCGCCGCTGGGACACAAACAGGAAGTTATAGTTAATGCTCTCCAGTTCTAATAAATTAAATACTATTTAATAATAACTTACTTTTTGCTCAGTACACACAAACTTTTCACCAAGATCTTTGTTCAGAAGATCCTTTTCTTGAAGCAGTTTCCTCAAAGTCTCGATTTGTTCTAGCTTTTCTGTCATACTCAACAGTTTTTGTTCTTTTTCTCCAAGTGAAGTTTCAAGGAAGCTATTTCTGTCACTTAACCTACGAAGAAAATTCATATTTAGGTACTTTGAAAACAAAGCTTGCTTTAAGCTTTCTAGACTTGTTAGCTCCAAACTGTGGTCCTACAAGAATAATTGTTTTTACACTTTCCATTTAAACTTCAAAGTACAAAAATTAGCATTACTGCAAACACAAGCAGGAATCAAGTAAACCTTTTTCAAGTGTTTTAAGAGATTATCCTCAGTAGAAGCTTAAAGCAAAGAAAGTGAATCCCATATGGAGTTGTAAAGAGCCCTCATTTTACCCTTTAAGCTGCTCATTCAAGCCAGAGATCAGAATTTGATTCTTTTCCGCATCTCGCATTTGTTGGTTGCGTAATTGGGTGAGTTGAGCTTGCAATCGTTCGTTTTCATTCTGCAACAAAATAACAAGGAAGAGGATTATCATGTACAAACACTCAGAATATTTTAGGAAATCTGACTCTTCAGGAGATTTACATCCCACATGATAATAGAGAGCATTCTTCTAGCGCTTCAGCAGGTATCAGTGCAAAATACACCACTCATATCACAAGTTCAGATGGCATATTAGTTCAAATAGATGCAACCCACCTTTCAGAAATGCTGCAAGAGCATGAACTCAAGGACGATTGCTGGATACCCAAAACACCACACACACTCACTGTGTTAAGGCAGCTTACTTATCTTAACAGGGGAAGCTACTGCTTTAAAAATATACTTTTTTTCATCAGTTTGAGGACAGTACCAAACTTGCAAATTTTTTTTGCCTATTTTTCAGGTTGAAGGAATGCAAAAACCTGCATAGGGGGGAATTGTGGAGAAAAGAAAAAGGAAGCAAGCTCCATTCACACAGCTTTTCTTTTTTGTTTTTAAAGACAGTACAAATCTCCTACTCTAGTCAGAGCCACTGCACCAATTCAAAAATAAAACCACGAAATAAAAAAAAAAAATCTGGTAACAGCAACCAAAAGCAGAACATAGATCCAGAATCAACAGAAAAGAGGACAAACACGGCAAACTTGTCACCTCTACTGAAAGTAAGCTATCATTCTGGAGGAGGCAGAACACACCTGTACCGCCCTCAATAGCTGCCCTTCTTCATCTACACCAAACGTTACCTGTATTGAAAGGCTTTGTTACAAGATTCTCAAGTAATAATTCATATAAGGTTGTTTTTCATCTTAAAATCGTTCATTCTTTTTTATATTTGTGCAACTTAATAGATAAAAACTATGAATAATGCACGAACCCTGAAGGAACTCAAATAACAGATCAGTTGTGTCATTTAGCGAAAATAAGGTTTAAAATTATCATAGTAACTTTTCCATCAAAAAGTATTAAAAATAACTTTTCTGATAAATATTTACTTTACTGTTGTTTTTTGTGCCTTCACTGAATAATTTTACAATCTAAATATATATCAAATTAATATCTGGGGGTTAGAATGTATATATATAAACAAATATTAAATTATTAATTCTTTTTTCTGTATTCACAGTTTCTTTTCTATAAATGTGTGTATATATAAATAAAAAAATAATATTGACACACGCACTAATATAAAAGAAACTTGAGGGATGTAAGAAGAGGAAGACTTATGCCAGTAGGAACAAAATCTAATTCTGGCCTTTCTGACAAAGCCCCCCTAACAAAGAATCATGAAAATCATGTTGCCTTTTACTATGGTTCTAAAACAAATAACAAAGCTGACTTTCCAACAAGTTTCTCTGTGTGATGACTTTTACTTTTGTTGAACAGAAGTGTCAGGCTTCAGCTTCAGAGCATAATATAGTGTGCGTACACTCTCTGCCAGCATAATAATGAAATATAAAGTAGGTTTTAGACATTTTTGGTAGCTGCAAATTGACTTTTTTGTCTTGCTGTAGGCTATGATTGTAAGAAGATAAACAGAGAATAAAATGATTCTCTTATACCACAGGATTTAAACAAAAAAAGCTCACCTGTAGAGCCTCCATTCTACCCTGAAGCTGCATTCTATCTTCCAAATCCTGACAGCGCTCTTCTAGAAACAGAATTTGTTCCTGCAGCTGATTTCTTTCCAGTTCCAACTCTTCAACCACACTCCGTAAGCCTGCTTAAGTCAAAGAAGAAAAATTATTTCAAGAAAGGTCTAATAAAATTCCTGAGGTCTAGAAATGGTTTCAACCTTATTATTCACGATTCTCACCAATGTTGGGCACAAACAAGTCTCAACCATTTCCAGTGGAAATGCCTGAGGCCCTGCATTTCCAAAAATTAGATGGCATAACTGTTGAAAAAGCAAAATAAAGCTTCATAGCTCAAGAACTCAGAGAACCTTGCAGAAATATTATAACCAATATTGTGACTCAATCAATAGTGTGACTCATGCTACTTTAATTGCAAGTCAATCATGTACTTGCAGGATCAGATCTTAAGCAATTATTAATAAACAAATAAACAATAAACTGGTCTGTATCAAAATTTTCAAGTGTGTCTATTCCATTTTAACCATAAGATATATTTGCAGCCTATACTACTGATATAAAAACGTTTGCGTTAAAAAAACAAAGAATTTGATTTTTAAATTAAAAGCATACAGCAATGGAATGCAATTCCACATAACTCTTACACAGATTGGAAACACATTCACAGAAACAAGACTCAGTAACTTAAAAAAAACACACGATCTTGCCACACAGGATGGGCACCAAGGCTCAACCAATTTCAGTGTTTACTCATATTTATATTCTACTTCTGAACCAAAACTAGGCAGTTCATCCAGCACGCACATGCTTTAAAATGAAAAGGAAGAAAACACAAGCCAAAAAAATTCAACAAAGATTAGAATACACCACAAATGGGTTGTTAGTTGAATTTGAAAACAAAAATAGACACAAAATACAGATGCTGTGCATGCTTTAATAAACTGTCTAGTCGCTATCACACCTGCATTAGGTGAAGTGTACTCTGGCCACCAACCTCCCATATTTTCTCCTTCAGCTGAATCAGTGCTACCCAAGGTGACGTTCAATTCTTGAAAGCATTGTTTTCTATCGAAGTTGTATTCTTCCTACACACAAAACATGAGAATGAAGTTTAATTTAAAGAAGAAAGGAAGCAAGGGAAAAAAACATATTCTGTTATTAAAAGTGTAGTTTCAATTAGAAGTCCTCGAATTCAGCAAGTGACTCAAGTGCCTAAATGTAAATATATGGGACTGCTGTGGGCACCAGAGTAACCTGTCCAGCTTCCAGCTATTATTTCCAGAAATGCCAAGTATCCCACAGGTTTTTTAAGGTATCTGCCAGGCCTTTGAAGACACCCTCAGGCATCTGAAAGGCCAACAAATAACTGTTTGGAAACCTTAATTGGTCCCCTGATTTCTACAGTTAATAGGGTTCTCTGAATCTCAGGGTAAAGGATCAGAGTTAACTAAAAATAAAATTATTCTTCCAATGGTATGACAATGGCATTGTAATTCTCCTTACAAAAGATTACCACTTTTTCGTGCAAGTTACAGCACCAAGTACCTGGAATAACACCTGAATGAACTGACACCACTAATTATTCACTGAAGCTCCACCAAACAGATTTGTAAAGATTGTATCTAAACCAAAAACGACATTAAAATATTAAGCATGCACATAGCTTCAAGCATTGAATTACTCCAGAGGGAAGCTCATTATTTTTCAGTGCAAAATTAACTAGACTCTACTTAAGGAATAGAGAGTTGTGATGTCATTGGAATTTCTCATCTACTGGCTAGATACACGACCATTAAATTTACCAAACCTACATTCTTAAGCCCTTAATGTTTTTAAGTGTAACGAACCATATAAATAATAGTATTTTCCATATTTTTATTAACATAGAGGTAAAAATGAATCGTTAGATGTTTTAACCCACCTGAATCTTCCTGCTGGTCTGATTGCTTTTCCTTCTCGCCTGCTGCAGCCTGCCCACTCCTTGAGCTGTGGCCAGTTCCTCCTCCAGCTCCTGTTGCCCTGAGACCATGGCTGGATCAGAGCAGCCAGGAAAGAACCAGTCATCCTCGATCAGTTTTGTGCCACAGGAAAGCAGTTACATTTATATCAGACACTACTACATGAAAAGAGACCAGGGGACAGGCTGAAGTCCCTACGAATGACTGACAGGAACAAGATTAAAGAAGCAATCCATTGCGTTCACCTTGTGATTTCCCTCCAACATCACTATGTAGAATATAAGAATAAAATCCGCACATCTCACTAAGAAGCAGCAAACTAAAATCTAACTTCACTTCTTCATCAGCTCTAAATGAAGACTTCCTACAGGAGACTGGAAAGGGTGAGGTGATGCTGATACTAAGAAAAAAATGCCAACCAATTAAAATGCCAAATTACATCTCATTTCAATTTAACAGATCAAAATATATCTAAATTGTATGATGAAGGCATCAGCCGAAACAGCTGTGGTTTTTATAATCTGAACAATCACATTCACTTGTATGGACATGACGTGTCCCTTTCAACTTTAATTTTAGTATGAGCTACAAGCCAGACAATTTGAGGAAGTCACAAGCATGCGTAACACTGCAAACTGGCATCAAACCATCTTATAAATTAATAATACCACTCTTTTTAAGACAAATACAGAATCATTTGTAAATAAACACAGGGAATAAATTCAGAATATGACAGCTTAAGTATGCATCCAGTTCATTGTTAGAAATGATTTTTCATTTAAAGTACCTTCCCATCTGTTTTGTGATACAACAAAACATGTTTGTGGTAACAGATTAGGAAATAGATGTTTCATGCAAAGCAGACAAAACAGAACAGCCAGTGAAAAGAAATGAAAGTAAAGGTGGCTCCATACTTTTAGTTGAAAATTAGACTAAGTAGATAATTACAAAGCTAAATTACAAATTTAGCTTTCAATTTAAACACATCAGTCCACAGTTGTCCTCACAGCAGGCAAAATTCAGAGAACTTATGTCAATGCATCTGTGAGTCAAACACCAGGTGCTATTTTGAGATTCAGCTCTACTGGGGACACTCAGCTTTCATCCCAGTTGTCCAGAGATTACTTATACCAAAATTTGCATTAAAACACAATTCTGTAACACCTACTAAATTTAAGTTCTTCCTGTAATATTTCAAAATTATATACTTAACATGTTGCCAGAAAAGATTAGAGGAAAAAAGTTAAAGAAAAAAAAATCATTACTTTTGAAGTAGGACTGCTAAATTGGATTTCACTTCTTGTTTTAATTACACTTTGGCTTCTGGCACTGTCACTTTATCAGCATTCATTTTACACACCTTTGGTTATTTTCAAGTATAAATTCAACAGTTTTTAAATTTTTTTTTAAAATTCTGTTTACAAGAACTGTCACTGAAGTCAGTGCAGCAATTCAAAGAGCAAGCATTACCCTAGATAAGAACTTAACCCCTTCTTTGGAGAAAAAAAAAGAATAAAAATTGATTTCTTGGAAGTTGAAATTGAGCTAATCTGTTTTTAAATATTACCAGAATGAGTAAGACACCGTCTTTTAGCAACCCAGAATATTTAGGCTCCGAAGTATTTGATAATGAAAAAAAGAATGAAATTACCATTATCACATGAAAAATGGAAGTATAGAAAGTGGAGCTTTAGAATGATTTTGAACACTTAGGGAAGTGTTAAAACACTTTCAGTTAAATTCAGTGTTGCTTTAACAACAATTAGTATGTAAACGCATTTTCTACTGTTTTACAGCAGCTTAGGGAGCTTTCCATTTGCAATTATATCTAACTTAAAAACTGAAAAACTTCCCAGAACACCTTTCTGCAGACACACGCTGCATTATAATTAACTAATGGTGTGTCTGTGTTTCCTGGTGTCACTATTCACACTAAATATCACTATCTTTAGTAGTTTGCAGAGGAGACAAGCCCCAGTCCACAAAGGTAATCACTACTGTCATCTACTGTTTTGTGGCTCCCCACACATTCAACTCAAAAGAGACAACTGCCATATTTATATTTTTTTTTATATATATATATATGGCAAATTGTCATAGACTATGATGGAATGAGTAGTGGGTTTATATATTAATTGAAATATTAGTAGCTAATATTAATGCATGCAAAGTTCTGCAATTTATGAGATGGAATATGGTTGTTTTTTTAAAAAAAAACCTACTGAATTTCAAGCAGTACTAAGAATATTTAAATTAATTTGATTCTCACTGAGTCACACCCACTTGCAGCAAGCCAAGAAATTTTTCTCTAGATAAGGTTACAACATAAATATGGAGTCAGCTGTTACTACAAAGAAAAGTGAAGAAAGATGACTTGGTTAATAGAAAAAAGGAAGAGGTATTGGAAGGCAGAAAAACCCCCAAGTTAAACCCAGCATTTGTTACATGTATTGCTAAAAGCCCATATACCATCAATGGCAAATCTTATAAGGTACTGCTGGCGATTTCCTCCAGAGGAGCGAGGGCAGAAGAAATCAGCAGCAGTACATTACAAGTTGCCATCGCTGCAGGGACCTGCAGGCACAAAACTGATGGGAAACTACGTTCTCCCTGGGCACCCAGATGGCAGCGGAGGGTAGGAGTGGAGGGGGAAGGGACGCTGAGGGCTCGGCAGGTGGAACGGCAGGAAAAAAAAAAGAAACAGAAAGGTCATGCTTATCCCAAGGGGAAAAAATGCAAAATTAAACACAGACTGACGCAGATGAAATTTTACAACTGTTATTAATATTGCATGTGGATCTGTAGTTACCACAGATGAGATAACGGGTAGTTTTAATGAAGGGAATATTATTCTCTTTCAATTCCGAAGCGTTACATGCGTAAATCCCTCAAAAAGAAGAGACGTGATCCTTAAAACGTTTATATGCTTACATTCTGAGCTTCCAAATTGATCATGTAAATGAAAAATAATTCAATCGCAGATTAAAAAGAGAAGGCTCAAATTAACTAACTGGATTAATTATAATGGTAGGTTGTGCACATTAAAATTTGCCATTAATCCCCACACAGTTAACTACAAGGATAAAAATTATAACAAAGTACTAGATAGTATGAAAAAAAAGCAGTAAAAACTATCTGAAAATTAACTAGACTTTTACAAGTTTTAATAGAAGCTACTTCACTTTCTCCTCACCTGCTTTATTAATAATTTAGAAAAATAGAAAATCTGAGATTACTTGAAATGTTATTTTCTGTAGGTAATTTAGTATTTTTAACTAATTCCAAACCACTGCCAGTTAATGTCATTCAGCTGATCTATACAAGTGACACTCACTAACAGATTACTAGATACTCTTAGAAAGGTTTCTCAGTAATTATATTTAAAAGAGAAACTCTTTCACTAAAGCACCATCTTCATTCATCAAATTCAAGTGAACACTACAGTTCCCCGTCATTCACCCGTCATTCTGGGGAGGCAGCTTTAATATTTCAGTGGTGAACTTTTCATCTTTGATCCTTCATACACAGAAAATAAGCTTTCAAAGTAAATTCAAGCAGCCTTACAGAGCAGCAACTCAGATGGCAAAAAGAACAAGCACATCTAATCTTAAAAATGATACAAAAAAGATGAATGTATGAAAAACAGATTCAAGGAAATAGCAAAAAAGCAGAACTTGCAAATTTCAGCAATTTCACTAACGATACACATCTTATGACTATAGAAATGAGTCGTGGTGCTGTGCCATCAATGCAGTCTGAAAACACACAGACATATGTATCTCGTGTGTGTGTATATATATATATATGAGATAATTGTATCGTAAATAAAACAATTCACCTTCTCTCTCCTCCTCAATCTGAGCCATTCTCAAGGCCATAGCAGATTTCTCTTCTCTCACTTGATCCCGGGACTCCTCCGACTCTGGGACATTTTCTTGCCATTCCATGAGCTGACTCTGCAATTCATCCACGCTCCCTGATTCACTGGCCTAACAAAAGAAATCACACAGGAAAATATATTTACCAAGTCCCATGGCAAATGGAAATAACATTTTAAGTTGGGAAGCCATTGACAGAGAAAACTCTCCATTATAATTTGCCACTTTGCATAAGTAAAAATCTGTGAAAGTGATGATAATTGCTAATTCAAGCCTCATCACTTTATAAAACATCAGAAATGCTACTGTCACTTGCTCTTTTAATCTGAAATATTTTTAAAGTAACAACATCTTTTTTAACCAAAATACTTTTGTTGCACATTTTCATCTGAGCAATGCCTCAAAACAATATTGAACTATCTTTATGTGGGATAACAAATGTCTATTAAATTTTTCCATGAATAAAATGAAAAAGTTTCTGCCTTCTCATCCAAATAAAAACTATTTTAAGGTTTTACCAAAACAAACCCAACTTCTCCATAAAATTAGGAAAAAACAATTCTTTTCTAGCAAAACATAACTAGCGGTTTCAAACTGGCTCTGCTGCTAGGGCTGCAGAGAGTTGCTGTTATTAATGTATACTGTTAATCCATCTAAAGCTAAATATCTACATATTTTTTGAATCTTCCCGCTTTGTTATCCGGACCTGTGCATTTATCAAGGTTACAGTCGTATTTCCGGCTGAAAGCTACTTGTATTGTATGCAATGTATGTAACAGCCATGCTTTGGTGACTCATGTTAAATGTATTTAAGTACATAGCAAACTGCCTAGAGAAATATACCGTAAGGTATGTGGAAAAGCAAGTAGAAATCAGTCCTTTTAAGTAATTCAAAACCTGTCAGCTTATAACCCAACTGAACAGCTACTGACACTGACAATTCCATATATCAATAAATTCATTTGCAGCTCCAAAATCCAGCTAACACACCTTTCGAAGTCTAATTAGCACACTTTGAGTTAATCAGTAACTCATGCAAATCAATTTGAAAGTTCACCTGCGAAGCCGCCCTCTTTGTAACTTGGTCAAGATCAGCTTGCAGCTTCCTTTGCTGCTCTTCATAGACTTCCAGCTTAGTCAGCAATTCTTCTACAAAAAATATAATCAATTTGGTTCATTAGAACACAAAGCTAATAGGAATTCAGAATCTGTTTTAAAAAGACACATCTTGAAAACAAACACGAGAAAGTTCATTTATCTTTGTCTCTTTACTTTGACTCATCTGCGAAAGAAACATAGATTTTTTTTTTACCGTTTTGAGTTCTGATTTCATGTAATGATTGCAGTTTTGACTGTAGTTCTTCATTTTCAATTTCTAATTCTGAGACACGATTGTTTAAGGCAGATACATCAATATTCTTCGATGAAAACTAAAAGAAAAAATAGTTGTAAGTTTTTTTAAATGTGCCAAAACACCAGAAACACAGCAAAGTCAGTGCAACTTTTTTTCTCTGATTTTTCAGCAACATTTAGAATAGCTGTTTTTCTAATATTTCAAATGGCAATAAACTAGCTAATCTCTAACAAATTTACCCCTGTATGCTGGTAACACCAGTTTGGACTATTTTTTGTTGAAACTTCATCCTGTATCAACATTTTACGTCCATTCAATTTTTATACATTAATTCATATATAAAGATACTGAGTAAATTGTTTTAATATTCTAGTCACCCCATATTTTACTTTTTTCAGTCAAATCTCCAAGCACAGTAGTTTAAAATAGGCATGGACTATTAAACATGTCACACATACACTTTTTAGTTCATCTTCCAGTTGTTTGATTCTTGATTTAGACCAAGCCTTCATTTTCAGAAACTTTGCTTCAGATTTGCTAGCCTCTTCTGTTTTCAATTTCACTTGTACTAAGAAACAAGACATAAAAATCATTTAAAACCCTGAGAAGATTATTAGTAAAAGACCTATGTTTAATTCCTATAGCAACTAGAAATTACATATTTATATTTTTCTTTAAGTGCAGTTGTCTTGTATAACTGTAAGAAACATACAGAGAAATTTACAGTTCACGTGATTATCCTGGTATTCCTATAAACCTCATTATTATAGTATTTAATCACAGACACTTTTTTATTAGCATGGCAGTAACTCTTCCACCAAATTTAATGCATTTCTACTTGCAACAGGTATGAAATTGGCATACAATATTTAACAGTTTGGGACAACAGAACCCTTCATATGTAACAACTCTTGAAATAGACTACCTTCTAAATCTTCCATCTTCTCTTTGGTCACAGACTCCAGATCTCTATCTTCTTTTGAGTTAGTCCGTCCACCACCACTTAATTCTGCCACTTGTTTCTTAAGCTGAAACAGGGCCTGATCTTTCTCTTGCAGCTCAGTTTCATGTTTCTCTTGAATTTCATGGAGTTCAGCATTATACTTCTCCTTAACTTTTGTCATTTCAAGCTCATGTTTCTCCATCATGTCTCTTAACTGGGCTCTCATTACATGTTTCTCAGCATCCAGTTTAGACTGGAGGTTTTCTTTTTCAGACTGAAGATGTTTCAGGTTTTCATTAATCTCCTGTAAAAAAAAAAAAATTTTTTTAAAATACCTTTATATTTTAATGCAAAGTATTTCTAGTACCACTATCAAATATTTTATCTATTTATTTATTTGTGTATTCTTACATACATTATAATGAGAAATCAGGGCTGCTGTTAGTAACCTGGCTCTGCTACAATAGCTCAGCTCTGACTTTTCAACACAGAAGTGGGGCGTTCAGCAAAATGGCATCACTATTTGAGGCAAACTACATATGACCTCTCCCATAGGTGAAAGTGGAATAAAAAAGAATGTTTGGTTCTATGGACTATAAAATATAGTCAGAAGCAAATCTCTTAAACAGCGATGCCAAAGATTAAGAATGCTCACTACAAAGTCACTCAGGTGTTGTCACCTACATCCATTAACATTAAGCTGGCAAACTTGATTTACTCCTTCTTTACAATGTTTTGTTGCCAACTAGTTTTCTGTTATTGCTTTTTCTACTTTTAATGCCTTTACATTTGTTTGTTTAATACAAGAAGAGGTATAAAAGATTACATATCACTGAGGCAGAGAAGTCCACTCACATTAGACCTGCTGTTCAAAAAACTACTTTCATTATATATAAACCTCAGGATACAAACTGTCCAAGTAATGAAATTGTGCAGAGCAGCAAAGGGAATATTTCCAAAACATGGTTTAAAACGCTTATGTAAATAAAGCAAGGCTTCCTGCTATTTTAATACTTAAACTGTAATGGAATCTCAGCTTTAAGTTCATGTTGTCACAGTCAAACCTTCCCCCTACCCTCAAGGTGTGTATTTCTGTCCCCTCAATGTGCTAGCACTGTTTACCAACAGCTCTTTCAGAGCATCACTGTAGGAAGATGCATCTAACCCAAAAGAAGAAAAAAACAACAAAACCCTGCATAAAGCAGGAGGCATAACAAATGGGGAGGACAAATGAAACAGCCTTAAACTACAGAATCACAGAATGAAATGGGGTTGAAAGGGACCTCTGGAGATCATCTAGTCCAACCGCCTGCCAGAGCAGGTTACACAGGAATGTGTCCAGGCAGGTTTTGAGTGTCTCCAGAGAAGGAGACTACACCACCTCCCTGGGCAGCCTGTTCCTTCTGGGGCTTTGCCACTCTCAAAGGAAAGAAGTTCCTCCTCATGTTTAGGTGGAACTTCTTATATTCAAGTTTGTGCCCGTTTCCTCTTGTCCTGTCCCTGGGCACCACTGAAAAAAGACTGGCCCCATCCTCTTGACACCCACGCTTTAGGTATTTATAGGCGTTGATCAGATCCCCCCCTCAGTCTTCCTTTCTCCAGACCAAAAAAACCCAAGTCCTTCAGCCTTTCCTCAGCAGAGAGATGTTCTAGTCCCCTAATCATCTTCGTAGCCCTTCGGCCCTTCGCTGTACCCAATCCAACTACCATGGATCTTAACTTCCTGAGCAGGACATTTACCTGGGTACATAGCTTAAACTATTTCTAGTAAGATTTTGATTCTGGCAGCCCTCTTGGCAAGCTGAAAAATTGTTGGAAATAGCACATAGCTAAAATGCTGGCCCTGGCACCCCAGACAGGCTCTAATGTGTCTGTTCCAGCAAAGAGTCCCAAAAGCCTGTCTGAGAGAGAGCAACATCCTTTTTCGACACTGTTGAACTGAAGCAGCAGCACTCAAAGGCTATAATCAGAATTCATGCCAGGTGCTTAAGCACAAAGAACCTTGATTAGGTATTGCTTTTGCAATCAGTAGAAATACAGCAATAGGAAAGGCACGCAATTAGCAAAACGCTGTCTTTGGGGGGAAAAAAAAAGTCTCAGTTTTGGGGCAGTCTCTAACTAGAGAAGCTAAAATCTCTTGACAGCAAGAAGTCTTCCCTAGGTGGCAAGTTCCCAACGTGGATCAAGACAAACTACAGGTGACAGTTGATAGTTTCATATTTTAAGGTCTTTACCTCTTCACTAAGTTAATTTTCAATGTGAATTAATATTTGTTTGCACAACTATGGCTGCATTATTAGCATGTGTCAAAGCCTCCCAGAAAATTCCCTAAGTATTTTATGCAAAACTACCTTTTGTGCACAACCAAAAAGCTTTTTGAACTTGTAATTGACCCGATGAGTTTAGCTGTGCATGTTTCCCATTTCTTACTTTCAATTGCTCGTCCTTGGCATCCAGTTCTTTTTGCAAGACATCAATCACCTGCGTCCTTCCCAGCATGACTTCTTCCTTTTCATGCAGCTTCTGTTTCAAGGCCTTTAGTAGCTAGCACAAAAAAAAAAAAAAAACAACCAAGCGATGAATAAAGAAGTTAAAACTTTCAGAAGAGAAAGAAAAAAGACTTATTTTTATTTTCCCAGCCAGACATCTGAACTGTGCCGCAGAGGGTAATTATATGATTCCAAATTCCCACATCTAACTATATCAAAGCAATCTATTGAGTCTCCAAAGCAACATACCTGCTCTAGGTCAGCACTTGCATCAGATTTAGCAGCTAATTTAAAGAGCTCCTGCTCGTGCTTTTCTCTCTGTACTTGCAGTTCCTTTTCTTTTTCCTGGATAATATTTTGAAACACACGTATCTAAAAACAAACAGAAAGTAAATATGAAACCAGTCAACAAAGGTATAGTAAAAGGGTACACTGAATTGTCCAACTAAAGGTAAAGAAAGACAGTATATTCTATTTTGTCTCAATTTTGCTTCCACTTAACAGTTATCAGCCAGTGGTTACTGATGTCAGTGGTGCGTGCAGATAAACCTCCAACTTACATAAAGTTTGTCTGAAATCCATAATAACAAGTTTTAAATGAGAAGCACAGTACTGCTCATTTTTGTGATCGCAGATCTTCACCTTTCTTTTTTGGATGCCACATGGTGGCTGAGGGACACAGTTTAGTGGTGGGTTTTGTCAGAGTTCAATTGATGGTTGGACTAGATGATCTCAAATGTCCCTTCCAACCTAGACAATCCTAGGATTCTATAAATTCATACCAGCCACCATCCTTAAACTCCTTTCTTGCACAAAACTTTCAACTTCAATTATCACCAGCACAGACCATTTACTGCTTCATTATTCTCATTTCATCTGATCACTGTATCACAGAATCATCATGGTTGGAAGGGACCTCCGAGATCATCAAGTCCAACCACAAAAAAAAAACACAAAAAAAAAAACCACCAAACCAACAACACGCTCAACACCTCACCACATCACACCCGCCCACAAACCAATAATCTTGGGCACTAAGTAAACCCTCCTTTTTTCCTTACTCAACAATCATCCAAAATTAAAAATTACACTTATTAACTATCGAGATAGAAACACTACAGCCTAGATTCCACTTCTTCCATCAAAGAATGTAAATATTTTTACAGTGTGTTTACTTACATTTTCCACATATGTAGCTTCTTTTCCTTGGAAACGCTCTCTCTCTTTGTTTTGAATATTTTTAAGGCTTTCAATCTGTTCCTGGAACAAGCTACATTTTTCTTCGCTGTCTCCAACCTTTTTGGTAAGGTTCTGAACCAGAATTTGCATGCTTTCTAGTGATGACTCTTTAGCAGCCAGCTGATTCTTTAGAATGCAAACCAAGAGACAATTAGAAGAATGGACCCAGAAAAAAGATACAGTAATTGTCATGAAGCCACCTCCAACCTTTTCCCTCAGTTAAAGCAACATTAAACTCAAAATTCAGGTTTCATTTTAATTTGAATGAAATTTGTCAGCAGATTCTGAAGTTGATAATACTACATATATATAAGTAAATAAATATAGACTTACTAAAAAAAGTTAAAATAATCAGTAAGGAATTTTTATTCACATGAAGGATTTGTGCTTTGGAGAAGGATCCACCGTAAAACACATCAGAGTTCATTAATTCCCTGAACCCTCTATGGAGATTTTATATTTGAGCTGCTAATATACCTTCAATTCTTCATTGGGCAGAAGTAATTCATTGCCAACCCCACTTGATCCACATGCTATCTGCAAATCAATGATATAAGCATCTCTTTCAGCTAACTTCTTTTCTTTCTCCACCAGCATGGCATCCATTTCAGTCCCACGACAACGCTGGGCCTCCAGTTCAACACTCTGAAAATGAAAAGATGCCATTGCTCATAACTGATACTTCTATCATCTACAGCACAGACTAGCTTGCATTATTTCCTTGTACCTGGTTTAGGGTACTGAAAAAAATACAATCAAATTTATAACCTGGTTCAATTTCAAGTGTAATCTTCAGTTATTCAGCCTTTCTCTCTGAAATTCTGCAGCATTCACACTCCTGCCACTTTCCACAGTCAACAGTTATGTCCACAAAACCCATCACTGCACAGAACTGCTACAAAGCAAAACATAACATCATCCCTTGCCTACATTTCTTCCTGTTATGACTTACTTTTCCAATAAGATAAATGGAAGCAAAACAGCATTTTTGTTCAAAATACAAGCATAAAAATAGCATTAACCCACAAAGCTCATATTTGTGTACCCTATTCCGTTCATTTTCAAACAACTACAAAGCATGCCTGAGGATTCACTGCTCGCTGAAGACACAATGACAGAATTGCCATGGTGTTTGCTGGGGCAGGTTGTAGCACATAAACTTCTCTGTCTACTCAACAGAATATCTATTTATATATTTTACTCTATGCTATATTGCTAAATATATTTAAACGTAATCCTACATGACAAATGTGAAAATGTGAAACAGCATCGTATTAAACTTCACCTTTTTTTGTAACTCTTCATTTTTTTGGTTGATCTGGGACTCTAGTTCTTCTATTCTCCTTCTCAGTACTAATATTTTTCCACGATTTGCCGCAGCATTTTCCTGGTCACCTTCTTTTGATGCCTGCAAAAACAGGGAGTTTCGCATTCTGTAAATATGTTACATAGGATTTCTGTTCAGATAGTGCTGGTGAGAAGAAGTGGACCCTACTCATGGTTTGCATTTCATTTCTCTTATATATTACATATTCCATCTAGAAGCTAGACAAAGCAGGCACAGAAGTCATATCAAGCTTACAAAAATCTTCATATTGAAATTAGTAATGACAATTATTGCTGCAAAATGGACTAAAACGTGCTAGAAGGGCATTCATTTCCTCTAACAATTGTGACCCATATAATCTGGCAAGTGTAGACCACATAACTCAGAGGAAAAAAAGACTACTAGGGGGGCAGGGGGAAGTGTAAATTAAATTTTTCCTAAACACAATGTTTCCAATCAGAATTTCTGTACGTATCGCTATTGGCTTATAGAAATTATTTGCCATTATAAAAGAAATCAAGTGCAATTGCTAACAATATGTTCTATTAGCAAAATAGATCAGAAGCATAAATACTGCGTGTCTCTGAGGACCCCTAGGGACTTCAACAAACTCATCCGTTTCTGTTCCCTTTCAACACAGCTTTAAAAACCAAAAGTCCTAGAAATACTAAAGCCTCACTAACATTACTTTAGAAGCTGAATGGAGTCAAACCATGCTGTTTTGACAAAGTACAAGGCTACTCACACACCAGAACTACTACAAACAAATCCGAGAATCTTTGTCAAGGGTAAAACACTGGTCACTTAAACGAAACAGTCCTACATTTAATTCACATTTTGCCAACAAGGGTATTTTTATATTTCCATTTTTATCTTGGACATTAAAGTAACAAGTTAGTTTTTGTTTTCATTTCTTCTCAATAACTTATCTTCCGGACCCACAGGTGTTAGAAGTCTGAGCTGCCAATAAGATGCAGATCAGTGAGAATTTTTTTAATAAAACTATTTTAAATGAATGTACAATTTTCTAAGTTTCTATAGAAAGATAAAAGAAGAATGAAATAGAAATACACAGATGGACTGAGAGCACCCACACGGTCTACCTTGATCCTTATCTGACACAGCTAAAAATTTGAACTTCAGTTCCACATTTGAGTCCAGCACACACAACTCTCTACAGAAATTATGTCTACTTTAAAATGTAAGGACACTTACCTTCTTTTGTTCTGCTTTTGCCTCCAAGCCTCCTGACTCTGGTAATTGTTTCTTTAGTTCTTCCAACTGTGAGGTTAATGATGCAACCTTGGCTTTGTTTTGTAGCTTCAACTTGGAAAGTTTGGCATCAGCAGATTCCTTCTCCTCCTACAAATATCAAAGTCATGAAGGCCTAAATTAGCAACATGAACAACTGTATCCTTCAATTCTTCCATTAAAAAAAAAAGAGAAGTCTAAAGTGATTATCAAAAAATATTTCCCCTGAAGAGACATTATAATGTCACGTGCAACAGGTCTGCATATATGAAACAACCCTCCTTTCATTATTTAAACTTTCTGCACGCAGTTATTATTACTGCAAAGAATCCAGGGTAATATTATGTTAGAAATTTTCCTATTTTTGGATAGCCATAGAAATTCAGGGCTTGACTTTTTAACAAGCAGAGGTTTTTTGGGTATGGGTTTTTTCATGAAAAAAGAAAGACGCCTTCACAATACTATCAAAGCATGTTTAATTTTGTTTAAAGAGACGACTTAATTTACAATGAATTTTAGAAAATTCACTATTTTAACACTTGGCTGTCTATGTCCACAGAAGACATTTTTTTAGAAGTGTAAAATTAAGTCCCTGCAGCAACAGACCAACCTTATGAATATTTAAAAAAATGACAGAGGAAAGAATAGCAAACCCTCAAAAGCCTACAGAATATTAGATATAAATTCTTTCTAGTTCCCACTTTCCTAATGCCAGTCAAAAGCAGAGGATAATATATATTATTAATTATACATTAATAGTAAGATCGTTAGATCATTATACAACAAAAAGACATACATAGTGGAAGTAGAAATAACAAATTATCTACAGAAATTCAATCTGAGGTAAGCTGGCATCTCACTAAATGTCCAGGAATGATTTGGATGGTGGTTTTCCCCATCTTTAGCCTAATGAGACCATGTACCTCTAGCTCTTGGGAAGTCAGTCTGTCTCTTGCATCTGTTCGTGCAAGGAACACATTGCCTGTCTAATACTTAAACCCAGTTACAATTTTGGAAGAGAAGACACACTGGCAAAAAGCAGTAACGTCCAGGAACCACAACAGCTAATCGTGACCAACGCTTCTTGTGTTCCTACAATTGCTATAACTGAACACAAGCCTGTATCTACGGAAACAGCTCATGATAAACAGGAGTGAAGGGGGCTGTTAAACAGTCTTTTTGACATGACATGCACAGTACCTTTAACTGAAGATCTTTATTTCGTAGCTCAGCATCCTTCTCTCTGACAAGCTCCTTTAGCTGTGCTACCAGCTGTTCAGTACTTCTCAGCTGTTCAGTCAGATCTGTCACCGACATGCTCCTTGCATCTGCCGAGCCCGCAGCCTGCAGACATTAAATATACTTTTGAACAAACAAAATGGTGCAGACAATACTGCTCCTGCAAAAACAAGTCAGCAGTTGGTGTTTGGTTGGGTTTTTTTAAACACATTCAACAAATCTTATTAGAGTACAATACTAAAACTTCGATATACTACATATACCTATACCAGATGGTTTTTAGCAAGTTTGATGGACACATGAAATTAACATTCCTAAAGCAGTTTCTAAGATTTATAGTTTTAAACACAGAAAAACCATCAAAGTATCTAGGTATCTAAAACTGGATTTCCTCATTTACTAGATTTGCATCATAACACCCAGTAGTACTGTTGCAGTAGTGACAACAAAATATTGATCTAGAACATACTATACACAAAAAATATAGTCGGGATAAAGCTTATGTAATTCCTCCAGATGTTTTCTTAAACCCAGATAAGCCTCATGAAGAGGAATAGAGCAGCTGTTACACACAAGAGATTAAATACCGAGCAGACAGTAAGCAAAAACCCAACCTGACTGTGAGAGTCCCAAAACCGAGTCCTGGTAAAACTAGTTAAGCAACTTCTTTATGAAAGAGTAAATACATATTATTTGTATATCATCAATTAAAGATTCTCTATCTCAGAAATTCTGAAGAAAAGCATTATTTTAAAAGTATTCAATACTTACTACTGTTTTGGAAGGAGAATCATCTCCACTACCCCATTTCCACATAGTTTCACGATGGCTATGAAAACATAAATGAAATAATACCACAGTGTCAGCAACTTCCAGGTAACTGTCATTAACTCATACTTCTTTCTACGTATTTCACTGTATAATGCCTGAAACTAATTTGTTTGTTAAATTTGTTGGTTAAATTCTGACAGCACCTCTCATCTCCACCACATTACTAGATGTCAAGAAATAATGAAATTATGCATAAAATATGCATAATATGCCTTTTCTAAAAAAATGCTAGTCAGCAGAATATCAATACTATCAAAAATAATCCAAGGAAGTCTTTAAACAGTAAATGCCATAAAGTATTATTCAGCATAGTTGCTTCTGCCACATATCAACAGAAGACACAAACCATGTGTAGTTTGCTAATATTTAACCTGACATTAAACACTTCCTGCCACTGCAATATGACAGGGACTATATCAGCACATATTTCTATAATATCATTAATAAGACTAAAAACATGAAAGAACTCCAAAGTGTTGTCCATTCATTGCTGTGCAACCGCTATATATCTGAAAAATGAATGTTGCAACCCTTGAGGTGGCTGATCAGCACATAAAACACTCACACCTGCAACCCCAGGAACTCAAGTGTTTGGCGCTGCTTCTCCTCCCAAACAGGTACAACAAATTTCTAAATGGCACCAAAGTACCAGACACCTACATAATTACAGTTTCTGATCGTGGAATGCTATGGCCTTCTAATAAATACAAATATGGGCCGTAACAAGGTTTCAAAAAAAAGCAAAATCCTAAAGATAAGTAGCTACAAAACAGCTCAAAGGTTAAGGCCTTTACTGAATAACAGTGACAAACTTGGCTGAGAAAAAAATGGGCAAAGTCTATAAAATAGCCCATGGAGTAAATTCCAAGTTGTGTCTTGGAGATACAATGTCAAGAGCAGACTAACAGATCTTGTTCAGCCTCTGGACAATACTCCCAGTAGCAGCACAAAGTGAGAAGAGAGGCTGTACCTGGTCAGCAATTTGCACTCCCAACTAGCGATAATGTCTCCTTGTTCCTGGGTATTACAGACTTTTGAAACATGCACACAGAGATCAGTACTGAATTTGGAAAACAGTTTATAATCAACATTAGCACACAGCTTATCTTAAAAATTATGCAGAATGCTAGCAGAGGCTGCTTTTAAAGCTATTTATCATTTCAAAGTTAAAACCAGGACTCACAGACTGCAATCTGCGGCCTGCATTATCTACAAGGCCAAACTGGATTCTGTTAAGGATCTTCTCTAACATTAAAATCAACAAACAAACCATGGGCTTGGGGATGGGAATTACAGCACTTGTAAGTAGAAAGCTCCTGTCATAACTCCTCCAGAGCCATACCACCAAATCTGTTCTTGGTGAAAAGCCCATTTCCAGATACATAAAAGGGTTACCCCAGGTACAAAGAGGTCAAAATGACTCACTAGGTGTAAGGTGGTGGTGCATTTGTATTTAATTTATGGATATTTTATCTCCTTTCCAGCTCTGACTGATGCAATTACTTTTGCTCACTTCATGTGCCAGCATTCTCACCTGAATACTTTAACTGCAACTTTCTGATGTATTTTTATTTACATCAGAGACACTAAATATTGACGAGTTTTCCCAACCAAGCTGGGAAACAAAATTGACCAGATTTTCCTTATCCAGCATGAAGCCACCCAATGATGTTTTTTGCTTTTCTTCTGGGCTACAGACAGCAAGTTAAAGCACTGAAGCTGGTGAAGGTACAGTCGGAATTCTGGACCGTTCAACTCGATCCCTTCTCCTTGCAGTACAGCTAAACACAATTCAATTAAGTTTTCTACCACCACTTTCCTTCCTTTGGCAGCCTGGACATAGCACTATCAGGCATCAAGCATAAAGAGAAGCAGGAAGTCCAAATTATCTGTGGCTGCCCTCCCTGAAGTTTTGGCAGTGAAAGCTAATTTGTCTTTCCCCTGTAAATTCAAACCACTCACCCTCACTCTCAAGGTTTCACATTACTTCATCACTGCCAGTCTCTCCTGCTCTTCCTCTTGCATATTCATTTGGACTTGATGATCTTATATAGGTCTTTTCCAACCTAAATGATTCTCTTCTACAATTCTATTCCATTCTACTGAGTTGACAACCATTCTTTTCCATCCACTATGCACTCATTTCTATTAATCTCTTCTTCACTGAAGAACACCGGGCAGCAGTCAAACCTTTCACAAATTCCACAAGATACAACGCAGGCCCCCTTGATTTTACGAAACAACTTTCTTCTGATCCTCAAAATTACAACTGAAGTTTCAGCTCTTATCACCGTGGGACGTTAGCAAAAAGAAAAGAGCCATTGGCAGCTTTGCCTTCATACTCGTCCATTCTGTTGTCCCAGCAATAGCTGCAGCCAAATCCAGCTAAAAAAACCTAACCGTGTATTATTCAACTCTGCAATTTCCAGCCTACTTAACTCCCCTGCGTCAGATATCACATGGCCCAGCACAAGGGGCACTCAGGAGCACATAACAGCTGAAGCAGTCACAGGAGTCCCACAGCTTAAAAGTGACCAATCTACATGGTGAAATATTGAACTGCATTGTTACAAACATCTATTTGGAAAACAGTCCACTGACTCCCACAGAACTCCTCGTGTTTGTCTAATTTTCCCCACATCTATTCCAAAATAGTTCTGATACAAAAGATGGCTTCAAAGAGCACTCATTGGAGTTCTCACTATGAAGCTATTGAGGTTGGACATTTACCCTTCTCTTGCAAAAATACAGACAATGGAGGAAAAAAAAAAGAGGCAGACCTCTGCTCCTCTTACTACCAAGGAAGGTAACAGTAGTCCCCTTTCTCCTCTCTTCCACAAGACTACAGCAGAAAAACAGACAATAGCAGAAGTGTGCAAAACCCCAAGTGTTTTATTACTTAAAATTCATTTCCTGAAACAATTCTGTGCTTTAAACACACACAGTGGAAGAAAAGCATTTTAATACAATTATTTTCATATTGTATCTGCACATTTTTGTTTGCATCCCTGCTTGATGCCTTGCCAAGGTGTTGGTTCTTCTGCTGAGTAAGGTAAACTTGTTTTCAAATGGTCTGTGCCATCTATGACTTAAAAGTTCTTGGATAAAAACTGCATACAGATATGATGTGCAGCAAAGAAAAAAATGAAGCTATGTTAATCAAACCACAATCTGTAAAGTTAATATAACAGCACACTTACACATCTATTACATGTGTCTACTATAAATACCATTTCTTAATAATACTGACCACGTTTTCCTCTTAAAAAAACATACAAGGGAAGTACTATTTTGTAACAATACACCACTGGAGAAATAGAGTATCAGTGCAGAGTCCCCAGTGAATCACAGAATGGTTTGGGTTGGAAAGGACCTTAAAAGATCATCAAGTTCCAACCCCCCTGCCCTGGGCAGGGACACCTCCCACCAGACCAGAGACCTGTCCAGCCTGGCCTTGGACACCTCTCCAGGGATGGGGCAGCCACAGTTTCTCTGGGCAACCTGGGCCAGCGTCTCACCACCCTCAGAGTGAAAAATTTCTTCATGATATCTAACCAAAATCTGCCCTCTTTCAGCTTAAAACCGTTGTCCTGTGGCTCCCCTCCCTGACCAAGGGTCCCTCCTCAGCTTTCCCGGAGCCCCATTTAGGGACTGGAAGGGGCTGTAAGTGCAGGTTCATGTGTGGTGCAGAGAATAAGCTGCTTCCTCCACCAGAGCAGGCGGCTGCAGCTCCTCCCGCAGCGCAGCGCTACCAGCAGCCTGTCACTGGAGGTACACGACACCCCGCCTTCCCCTCCCCATTTTCGGCGGGGCTCCCCTCGCTGAACGCCTTCACAGCAAGCCCCGCGGCGGGGAGCACCTTTCAGCCCGGTTCAGAGGCCGGCACAAGGCAGGGGAACCCACACAAACACCGGCAGAGACCGGGCTGGCCCTCCCTTCCCTGGGCACGGCCTGCTCCGCCACCGGCCCAAGGGGGCTCCGGCCGCCCCCCCCACCCCTCCCGGGAAGGCCCAGCAGGGCCTGCCGGCGGTGGAAAGGGGATAAAGCCCAGCGGGGCGAATACCTGCAGCCCCTCTCACCTGCGGGGTGGCGGTGGGGCGGCCGGGCCCTCATCAGCCGGTCACGGGCGGCCGCCACCTCC
>JAHREE010000118.1:160211-173963 GCA_033628505.1 Tringa tobata | reverse complement strand
CCGAGGGCCGCCACCTCCTCCTCCTCCTCCTCCGCCGCCGCCTCCTCAGCGCGGCCCCCGCAGCATCCGCCACGCCCCGGCAGGAGGCGCCAGGCGAGCGGCGACAGCGCCCCCTGGCGGCGGGGAGGACCGAGGTCCCCTCCGGTGTCCCCCCGCCCCTGCCCGGGTACCAGCCTTCTCCCCCCCCACTCCCCTGGAGGTGATGATGGAGATGTCATACCTTGTGCCCGTGAACGTGATTCCCCCGGAGCCGAGGAGACTGTTACGGTCTGAGAAACCCACAAAAACAATTATTCTCCCACCCCGTGCCCCCTCCCCACCCGGGAAGGGGAATTGGGAAAAACCAAGGAAACCCGAGGGTTGAAATATCAACAGATTATAATAGAATAAGACTAGATAATTAACATTAATAATACTGAAGAACCAATATTGATTATACTTAGCCCATTCTATCAGCAGGAAGCCGGTCCCTCCCAGCAGGGACAGCCCGTGTGGGACCCTGCAAGAGCTGAGGCTTCAGTAGGAAGGGAAGGGCTCAGGGCTCCGGCACCGGGGCAAGGAGTTCTCAGGATCCCAGCCATCAAGGGAGAGAGAGAGAAGTCAGCAAACTTCCTAATTGATATTGAATGTGACATTCATGGTATGAAATAATCCTCTTAGATTATTTCACAGGCTCTAGGTGACCCTGCAGGGGGGTTGGTCCCTTCCAGCCCTGACCATTCTGTGCTTCCTTTCTCCTCCTTTACCTGAGGAAAAAAAAATATTCCCCAAGACAATAAAAAGGTGGGATAAAGGTAACTATTCAGTGGAAGAGAACAAAATGATCGAGGAAATGTCATGAGCTCTGAATCAGCTGGTGGTATTTCCCCAACCTGCTGAAGAATTTGTACAGGGGAGAAAGGTGGCCATAATATCTTCGGGGAGATGGGGGGAATAGTGATCACAGTGGACTTAAATTTCTGCAAGGAAGATGGCATTAAACACTAGGGAAAAGTGAAGCCCTGTGATAAATTTCTTGTAAAGAGAAGGAATTTTATTCAGTGGAAGTTTCCAAGGTTACTAAGGGGATAGGTGCACATAGCATCACGAAAATTCACAGCCAGCCCATGCCAAAGACAGAGAGAGGCTTGGACACAATGTGGAGAAATCCAAGAGAAACAGTCCCAGCCAAAGTGAGGCACCCCAGATGTGGTTTTACACAGATGCGATTTATACTCCTCAAACATTCAGGTACAACATTGGCATTATCTTTGTTCTTCAGAGATATGTTTTATCCTTCACAGACAGTTTTAAGCTTCCAAGGAGCAAAGTCCTTATTTTTCCAGGGCTGGGCAATCCTTTAGTTTGTTATATGCATGCATGAACATTGCCAAAGTCTCCAGTACAATTCCACTACCTCATTACATTAAAGTGTATAATGTCAACTAATATATATATTAACAAAGTTAAAACACTTTCATACTACAAAGACTCGTTGCTCTATAGTTAGTGAAGGAAATTTTCATAACAATAGCTATATTGATCTTGCTTTCAGGGAAAGGAATGGATTGAAAGTCCTTTTTCTAAGTGGAAAAAAGAAAACCACCTCCAGCTTTCTCTGGGGTAGAAGATACTCGTAAGTACAACAGCAAGCTGTACGTTGTCTGTCTTTCGTATTTTGCCTTCTGTAATAATTTAGAGAGTCATTTTTGCTCTGTGCAAACTGCAGCTCTCTAGCAGTGTCTGTTGCTGTCTGGCTTCTAGTGTGGCCCAGCTACAGCCCCAGCATTTCCCAGACACGCATCAGCTCATCCTGTAATATGTGGAACAGAGAATAAGCCTTAATTTACGGGAGACTACAACATTAAAATGATTTGGAACACGAAGGAAGAAAACCATCAGACTTAACCAGCGATTAGATTTCGAGATGTGCTTGTCATTTTCATCACTTCAGTCTTTCCCTGGTGCAATGCTGCAGACTCCATCTTCATTCATTTGGGATGCGGGCTAAATAATTATACTGAGTTGTGCGTGTTCTCATCCATGCCTTGAGCATTCAGTAATACGGCAGCTGATGGTGAGGGGTGCCTGAAGTTCTCTGGAAGGCACTAGCATCTCTGGAAATACAAGCCCGAGCATGAAATGAACTACAGCACTGCAGGCTTGAACGCGGTGCAGAGGGCTCGTAAGAATAAAGGCTTCATTAGGAATCATACAAATACGGGGGGGAAAGCACCACATTGCATCCTCGAGACACTGTAGGGGTAGCTCATGATGCAAAAGTACTGTGTGGTTTAATGAAACCCAAAGGAAACTTGGATCCTTAAAAAGCAAGGGAAAATTTAAAGCCAGCATTCTCATTACCACACTCACCAATTAGTCCTCCTTATGCACTCAGCAGAGCACAAGACGGACAGTCATGCTTGCACTTTTTCTTCTTTCAGTCAATTTAGGTTTGCAGCAGTCTCCAAAACAAATACCAGAGTGTATCTGACCACAACCTCCATCTGCTCAACCTGTAACGTTCATGATTTTGGCTCCACCCTGCAGTATCTCCAAAGCCTTGTTTGTCTTTCTCAAAACCTGCCCCAAGATGGCACCTCTGCATAGCTGTCAGAGAGGAGAAAACAGGAATGAATGTGCTTCATACTCATCCTCAGCCTCCAAAGTGGCTGTTTTAAATTGTATCAGGCATCAAACCAACCCTGTGCAGTCAGGAAGGGTGCAGTTATTATTCTTGAACAGCAGTAGTGTGCCATGAATAACTCAGCTAGACTCAGAACTGTGATGGGATCTGGATCCTGGGAGCATCTAAGTCAACCCAAAATTCCTAACTGCTTAAACAGAACCAACATCGGACCATATGTAGAGATTTTCACATGCAGGAGCATGGGTTCAGCTGCAATAGTCCAAAACATTAAGCCCATCTACATTTAGATCACTTTTCCTCTTCCATTTATGAGCAGAGATTTTTCTGCATTGTATCTGCAATATTGAAATTCTGCTAAAAGCTGTTGTTATAGCACAACCATCCTCATCTGTGGGCAAATAAACACCTGGGGCTTGGAGGTAAATTCAAGAGCAGCAGAAGTGAAAGGCAAATGGAGGAGATGTCAATATGGGCAGCTTACATGTAAAGCAAGATTGGTCTGTGGGTAGAGTCTGCCCTGTAGCCTCTGTGGGAAGCAAGAATTACAGAATTTTCAGGTTTTGTATAGGGGAATGTGTGTATCAGTGTTGCCTGGGGAAATGCTCTGTATTTACACCTGTATATTCACACCTGTATCATCATCTTAATTGACTCTCCAGAATTAGTTAACTTTTTTTTCTAAACTTTGCTCCAAACTTTTTTTTTTTATATTCATTCCACTTAAGCCCAAGAAACCAAAAGCATTTTTAACCTTTCACTTTTCTAGGCTCCAGAACGATTTTTCCTATGCTGTATGTTGTCATACTGTAAATAACCAGTGCAGCATATAAACCCACAAAGACAACGTCATCTGCAGGTCTTTATTTTATCCCAGTCTATAAATTATTCTTGGAAAGATGGGAGTGGAAATGACAACCTACTTCTTTCAGGGATCCCACAGCCAAATGAGCTGCTCCCTCTCTAGGATGCTGTTATCGCCATCCTGTTAGTGCAATATTAATACTGTGTTGTCAAGGCAGAAGGCACAGTGGGCAAATGTGGGCATCCTACAGATAACACCTGCTGGCATATTTAGGCTCATCTTGCAGCCTGACTTCCCTGCTAGGATGCCAACCCTAGGGCTGGCTGCGTTGACCAGCGAGATGCACGCCCCTTGGAAACACCTAGAGATTCAGACACAGTAAACTCTCGCCCAGCAGGAGGAACACCGCTGCTATTAAATGCATTTAATATTTATATAACCACAGCCCCCAGATGCCCCAATTCGCGCAACAGCGAGTTACTTAATGTGGAGATCTCTCCTGGGACTATTTTATTATCTTAGCAATTCCTCCTCCTTTTTCCAAAATAAAAGCTCCTCGCTGGTCAGCCTCCTCACTCCTCTCACTCCAACAGGCAGTGGGAGGAAATTACTTGCTCTGCCTATCTGTTTTTTCCCATGCCTCTGCTTCTTTTCACAGTTTGCTGCATCCTGAAATAGCATGGAGACATCCCACCTTGTCTTTGATGAGTGATGGTAAAACTAGAGAAGGATAGAATAAAATCCCTCCCAACCAGGTATGTCAGCCCCGTCTTCCCACCAGCACCACAGGGCTTCCAAGCTCTCCGTGGCCAAGTCCAAGTCAAAGGACCATCAATCACCTCCAGGTAAAAGGCAGAAAGCAGGATGAGGGATTGAAGGAGGAATTAATGGCAAAAATACACCACAAGAACGAATTTCTGCACACGCTGCTTGCTGCTACTGCAGCTTCCATTTGCTGGCTCCTTCTTCTTGTTCCTATAGGGAAAAATAACTCCTTTGTGAACTTGTTCCTCCACCAAAAAAGGGAGTAATGGTTAGGAGAACAATGAATATTGAGAATTAGATGCAGGGAAGAACACTCTTTGATGATCAGATGGCCACTAGTATATAAACCATGTGTATTGGCAAAAAAACCATGCTGGGCAGTAAACAGTAAGGATGAGGTTTTAGTCATGCCACTAATTCAGAACAGAACAAACCAATTAGATAATTACAAAACAAAGCCAAAAAGCGGCAAGTTACCCAGCACCCACTGCAGAGAGCAGCAGGCACATTTGCACAGTAACAGAGCCGTTCACCCTGAATGTATTTTTCACTCTCCTGTAGCCTACAGGACACGGCTAAACCACACAAAATACCTGGCACCTGCACTTCCCAGGGAGGATTTTGCACTGATGTGATCCTTGTATGCCTGATCCCTGGCACCCTCTACTATCTTGTCCTACTATCACTAAATGGAATCGTATCTGATCTAAGGCGCTGGTGGCTCTGGTTACCCACCTTTGAGGGTTGGCCATCAAATCTGGACATCACACAGCAGCAGGGGGAGAAGTTCCCGTGTTCAAACAGCAGTGGCTGCTCAACAACCCTCATCGGTCAGACCACACAGGCCTGAAAGACGCAAATACATCTCAAAACGTGAAACCTTGCATCACCACTTAGCTTGTAAATGGCACGAGATGCAAATCAGGCCACGTAACTAATCGACCTCACCCAGGAGAGGGACAAAAGGGATGCTTTCCACTTGAAATCCAGTAATTTTTAAAAAGTTGTTTGCTGTCATTGCAATTGGCCCTGCAAATTGTCTCACTTTGGTACATGCACTCTCACCACGAGAATTAAACAATATTCCTGTTGTTCTTTGCAAAAGAAGTGGCCTTCTAGAGTGCAGAACACAAGGACTTGTTGCTCAAGCTGCTTCTATAAGGCAAAAAAAGGAGAAATACAATAGATGAGACAAGAAAGTGTTCAAGGCTATCAAAAAAACAAACATAAAAAATTATTGTTCAAACTATTTTCAGACAGACAAAACACAGAGCTTTTTGCGCTTATTAAAACAACAACAAAAGAATATTTTACATATGGAGAGCATACGGCAATCGAACAGGTTTAGAAGTGTCAACCATCAAAAGAGAGACATTGACAACACAGTAGAGCAAAAATGTTACAGCCGAGATGGTTTAAGCATAAGGAATCTATTGGCTTGTGTAACACAAATACCTTCTATACTACAAACCTTCCCAAACTGTATATTGAGTCAGTGTTTTAAGACCACTTTTTCACCTAAAATAAGCAAGAGCTTGACAAATAGTGCTGTGTGAGTGGAAAAAAAAGTCACTGTGCAGAAATGTCTTTTAAGTGTCTGCTTTTGTTAATCAGATGGGAAATAAAAAGATGGAAGGATAAGAAAGTGGGAAATCAATGCCTGTTTTCCTCTTTCTAGTGCAAGATCAAATCATCATTTCCAGTACCTGTTAGATTGAGAACAGACATCAAAAGGCTAAAAGTATAATTAGCCTGTAAGAGAGGGGAAAAAAATCTTTTCCAGTTGTCTGACTTCCTAAATATGAACTAACTGCTTTCTACCAACTTGGCCACACACTTCAAGCAAACTTTTTCTAGTAAGACCATTCACAACTTGGGGAGTATCATATGCTCTCCCTCCTGAAACAGGTATTAGAAGTTACCTAAAGCTAAGGGCCAAGGGAAGAGGAGGAGAGAAGAAACAACCAATACTCCCACAAAGAAATCAAATCAGTATGTAGGAGAATAAAAACACGTGACAATAGAAAACTGCACAGGAACGCTTGAGAGCCATCACAGAGAGTAAACACATTCCATGACATGCTTCAGGTGACAAAGCAGTCACACAGGGACACCTCTTTTTTTTTTCCCCCCTGAATCATGGCATATTCATATCTCCAATGAGGTAATTCCAAGGAGAATAGATTGAGGGACTACATATTCTACTGCTTCCCCCCCCCAGCCACATCGTTGCCGGCTCACCTGGAGACAGATCGCTAATTCTCCTGATTTCCAAGCACAGAATGGTTTGGGTTGGAAGGGACCTTTAAAGGTCCTCTAGTCCAACCCCCTGCAATGAGCAGGGACATCTTCAACTAGACCAGGTTGCTCAGAGCCCCTTCCAACCTGGCCTTGGATGTTTGCAGGGATGGGGCATCTACCACCTCTCTGGGCAACTTGGGCCAGGGTCTCACCACCCTCAGCGTAAAAAATGTCTTCCTTACATCCAGTCTGAATCTACCATCTTTTGGTGTGAAACCATTGCAAAGCAAATCATCACTCTGCCAACACCAACCGACCACACACAGCACCCATCTCCAGGGAAGGAGTGAGAGAATTCTCCTTGCACTTGCTGAGAGTCTCTGGACGGGAAGCGCGGATGCATCTCACGCAGAAACAAGGAGTTACATCCAGCTGTAAATGGCACATCAATAAATAACCACACTCACCACATTTCCCTTTTTGACGTTTTTATTAATCAAAGACAGCATGACTTCCCTATTTGGAGCGATCAGAGCGATCCCAGGGTGGTTTCACAGCTGAGCTAAGCTTAACCAAAAGACAGATCAGCAGAATACATCACGGATTTGGCGTAACACCCTTGGTTATGACTGGGTGAACTGGTGTCACTGGCACCCCGCATAGCACAAGCTCAGAAAGAGAATATGCCATTGGCAACAGACCATGACTCTTGCAGGGATGTGCCAAGTGCTCCAGGAGAGAAAAAGGAGAATTTGACATTGTGCCTGACTGCGAGGGTCCCCAAGTACTGGAGAAGGCTCAAAGGTCCATCTCCACCGCTGAGGCAGAGCAACGCACAGAGTATTTCAGCTCCAGACCTCCCACACATACAAACCAAGCGGGTTTTATACATGCTATATAATACACATATATTTTGTATTGGCATTTATAGAGTCGCATAGAAGTAAAAATATAAACTTTCTGCAAGGTTTTGTTTAATATTCTTAGGTAGAAGCTTGAAGGGTTAAGTTTACATGGCACTGTTTCCCAACAAAAAACAAAAAGCTAACTATGTGGGAAAACAATCTAGACTTGCCATTTCAATTCCTTAGCGTTTTATAAACTATTTTCAGTATAACAATAAATACTCAGTGCAAAGCACATGCTTAGTTAAAATCCTAGGCATGGACAAAGCATAAGGGAAAAAAAAAAGCTTGCAAAAGAAGCTAGCATGTGTTGTCTGTGTGCTCACAGAAATATAAAAAGAAGCAGAAATGTTCCTCGCTTATATAGCATTATTTTACTTTAAGAAATGTAGATGTTTTCTCTCAAAATAACAGTACTTACAAGGTTATATCATTGGCTTGTAAAAAGAAAAAAATAATAATTACAGAGATGGGAACAAAGATTCTACAACACTTGAAACTAAACATTTCCATATTCACCAAACCAGTATTTCCAAACTCACCAAAAAAACCCCCCAGAAATCCCAACCAAAACCAATCACCATTTATGAGATGGTAAGAAATTATAGTTTTCCAGCATAAAACCTGGAGTATTCCTTCCCTTCCACATCACCCACTGAAGTTTGCCCAGGTTCTCCACAAAATAACACTATTTCTTAACAAGTTCTTTTCCCAAAATGCCTGAATTCCCCGTAACTGGCAACAATATACATCTCCTCCCCGTGACTGGAGACAGTGATTTAACAGATAGAACCTTATCAAACAGAATTTAAAACTAAAAGGTAATGTTTCAGCCCACAGTTAGAAACTGAAAATACGAGAAGTACAATTCAGAAAAGAGTTAATGATTTTGTATAATTTCAGCTCGATAGTACAGCATACAAATCAGGATTGTTACAGAAGCATCCATAAGACGGTCACTGCAGAAGCAATACTGAGGGCAGCTTTGTTAACCCCAGGAATTGCCCCTCCATTGCACAGGTCGTACTGGCAGCAAAAGAATTCAAAATTATCCAACCGGAAGTAATCAGCAAGCTCATTCACGTTGCACTGGGATGTTTTCCAGCAGGTGGAAGTTCTCAATGTACCTAACAAAAAAAAAAAAATTAAACAGATTAAGAGAATATTGAAAGTAATACCATTTTTGGTAGGAAGAGAGAATCACTGCCTAGACTGCCGCATACTTGCTTTTTTAGCTTCAAGTGGTTAGAAGTTTCCAAATTTGCCTAAGAATTTCAGAGTGTGAATACTGAGAGCAAGCCATGGTCCTGTCTCCACAACACTCTCTTGTGGCTCTTGGCCATAGGTTAAGAAAGATTTCTAGCTCAAGCTAACGAGTGCTTCCAGTTCAGTCCAATGGGAGATGCAGGGTGGAGCTTGACGACACCCATTCTCGTGACAGAGAAGGACAGCCTGTCACCATCTAGCTCAACTTGCACTGCTCTTGCATTGTCCTACTGCACGACCGTTCTCCTTCAACAACACTCAGAGCAAGTCCAGTAACTCAAGGTAGTCTTTGTGTTGAGAACCAGACCCGTCAGACCTGACCAGCCTCATTTCCAGAAGCAGCGTGGAGAAGACAGAGCTTGAAGAGAAGAACAGTCCTCCCCTTTTCTTGCTCACAGAATCACATGGGGTTGGAAGGGACCTCTGGAGATCATCTCCTCCAACCCCCCTGCCAGAGCAGGTCCACCTCAAGCAGGTTGCACAGGAACGTGTCCAGGGGGGTTCTGAATGTCTCCAGAGAAGGAGACTCCACCACCTCTCTGGCCTGCCTGTTCCAGGGCTCTGCCACCCTCAAAGTAATGAAGTTCCTCCTCATCTTTAGGTGGAACTTCTTCTATTCAAGTCTGTGCCCATTTCCTCTTGTCCTGTCCCTGGGCACCACTGAAAAAAGACTGGCCCCATCCTCCTCACACCCACCCTTTAAGCACCTATAGGTGTTGATCAGATCCCCCCTCAGCCTTCTCTTCTCCAGACTAAAAAGCCCCAAGTCCCTCAGCCTTTCCTCAGCAGAGAGATGCTCCAGGCCCCTTATCATCTTCGTAGCCCTCTGCTGTCCCCTCCCCAGCAGTTCCCTGTCCTTCTGGAACTGGGGAGCTCAGAACTGGACACAGTGCTCTAGATGGGGCCTCACCAGGGGCTAATTCCCCTGGACACCAGAGATCAAACACCTTGGTTTCCATCTTCCCGAGCTTGACATCTCAAACACTGAACTCCCGACTCTGACAACAGACAGCCACCGTAGGCTGCATGCCAGAAAGCCTACGGTTTGGGCTCATGAAGGTTTAGACTCAAGGGAAATAGCAAAAGCAAAATTCCTTAGGATGCAAACATCATCCTGGTCCAGCAGTGTTAGAAGCTTTCCTTCCTCCATGCCAAGTCATAAGCTTTAGCACAGACCATCCCAGGGAACACAGTAGCCCCATCCCATCCTGGTTCCCACTCTCCAAACCCAGCCCAAAAGCCTTTCTAGGGCCGAGGGAACCAGCTGGGAAAGCAGGAGATTATTCCAGTTGACCCAGTATTTCTGTTTTCCCAATGAAACTCCTCTCTCGTAGTAAAGAGTTACTGAAACGTTAATTAACAACTAGAACAGTAACTCTGTGCCCTGAATATCCCTGACCATATTCCTGAGATGCAGGTGACTTCACCCCCAGGAAAAGTCTGTTTTAGTAGTGTCAATTCATAAACTCCCAAGTCCTCACCTGCAGGTTTATTTTGTGTGCTACATATGCTTTATCTGTTTTTAAAGCGTAACAAACCTGGGGCAAAGGTTTTGTATTGTAAAGTCATTGCTGTCTCCTATTTTTTCCAGCTCCCTTGGATGGTGGGGTTTTGTTGTTGCTTTGTTTTTTGTTGTTTGTTGTTTTTTTTTTTAATCTGGATACACAGATCCCTGTGCATACGCTTGTACAAGTATAAATCAGCAATCTAAATCATCATTATCTCGATCAGCTGCTTGGAATTCAAAATATATCACTTTACTATAAGCATGACCTTCAAAAGTATCCGCAACCTTCTGGGTGAGGCTAAGAAATGTGTGCTAAGGCCAGATTAGAGGCGTACGGGCCATGAAAACTGATATAACCGTGTTTATTTTAGGTCTGCGGGACAGCATACATACCAAATTTCAACTGCAAGCAAGTATCTTCACTCGGTAAGCAAGTGCTGTTGGTCTTGCACAAGGAAGGGCTGTTGTCGCAGTGGTAACACCTCAGGGTATAACCTAAGAAGAAAGGGTTTTATCTTCACTGTATAACAAAGTACTGAAAGAAGCAGCATTGAAAGGGCAAAAAAGGAAGACTCACCATCTGCATCTAACTGCCACAAAACACACGCCTGGTTATTAGACTCAAGCTAAAATTTACAAGCATTTGTCAGTGCAGAAATAGAGATGGGCAATTTTGAAAGAAAGATTCTTGAAGCACATACTTCTGTCATTTTTGAAAACACTTACCTTTATGTCCCTGCAGAATAACGCAATAAATGTTTTGCTGCTTTCATCTACCCTGAAAGACTGCCTTTTTCCAAAAGGACAGACAACGAGGGACACTTTCACCAGAAGCTTATTCTGTCCCTTCTTTTATTTCATCCCATTTCTCTCTCGCGCCACACGCCTGGCTCCTGATTTACATGAGAGGAATCCGACCTTCCAGCAGCAAACCAGGAGAGTCGGTTGCCAGATTCAGACATCCAGCAGCATCATGTTCCACACCCAATTCTCTCTTCTGCCCAAAGACAATCGCCAACAGAAACCAAGCCGATGGTCACTGTCGTTTCCCAAAGTGGTGTTAAATAATCCAGGCCTTTCTTATTATTTTTCCTTCTCTGACTTTTTTTTTTCCCCCCTGATTTCCTCAGCCCCTGTCATAACATTCCATCGGGAAAGTAGCTCTTTTATACTCACCAGAACTACAAAAAGCAACCAGAACCAGGCAGGCGGTTAACAGGATGCAGTTCATCTTGATCATGCTTCTTCCCTAATTTGAAGGGATAAACAGATGTTATATGCCTGTTCTATTTAAAAGCTACACAAAACCAGCAACATCTATGGTGAAGAATCGAGGCTTCAAGACTAGATTCAGTAGGGAACTTGAAAGCATTGGCCACAAAAACCAGTGAAAGAGAAGGGAGAGAAGTAACAGCACTTTCTGAGAGACAATTTTTACTCTGAGAGAGAATTTTTATTTTGAGAACTGCAATTTGAGCCCTGACAGGCTGCAGATGGGTCTCTTTTCTCCCCTCTGATTACACCATTCAACAGGTCTCTATTTCCCACAGCTACAAATGCACCTGACAAAAAGAGAGGCCATTTAGGTCTGGGATGCTTTTTCTTTTACAGCAATAACCCTGGAGCCAGGCCGTGCTCCTTCCTTCTCTCTCACGGGGCCGCAAGAGATTTTGGCTGCACTAAGGGGGCTTTTCCCTCTCCTCTCCCCAGATTTCTCCCTCTCACTGAGGGACCGACACGTGCAATAACCCCCAGGGAACTGCAGTGATGGTCTGAGTCCTCCGGAGTTACTGGAACCCACCATCTCAGGTGGCACTGAGATGGGAAGCAGGAGTTACGAGATCGATTTCTGCCCACGGTCTGAACTACAAACAATAATATCTACTACTAAAAAAAAAAATCTCTGCTATTGCAGGGAGTGGGCTGTTCAGACGAGAGACCAAGCAGAGACAGGAGGAGAGAGGGCCCATACTTGTGCTAAGGGGGCACGATTTCATGTTTGTCTTCAAAGCCCAAGTGGAATTGTAAACCCCAAAGAATTAAAGGCATCCAGATAATAAGTTTCACTTACCATAAGGCTACAGTGAAACTGCTCTGCCCTGGTGGGGCCCCATCTGGAGCACTGGGACCAGTTCTGGGCTCCCCAGTTCCAGAAGGGCAGGGAACTGCTGGGGAGGGGACAGCAGAGGGCTACGAAGATGATGAGGGGCCTGGAGCATCTCTCTTACGAGGAAAGGCTGAGGGACTTGGGTCTTTTTAGTCTGGAGAAGAGAAGGCTGAGGGGGGATCTGATCAACACCTATAGGTGCTTAAAGGGTGGGTGTGAGGAGGATGGGGCCAGTCTTTTTTCAGTGGTGCCCAGGGACAGGACAAGAGGAAACGGGCACAGACTTGAATAGAAGAAGTTCCACCTAAAGATGAGGAGGAACTTCATTACTTTGAGGGTGGCAGAGCCCTGGAGGAGGCTGCCCAGAGAGCTGGTGGAGTCTCCTTCTCTGGAGACATTCAAAACCCTCCTGGACACATTCCTGTGGGACCTGCTCTGGGTGACCCTGCTCTGGCAAGGGGTTGGAGGAGATGATCTCCAGAGGTCCCTTCCAACCCCATAGCATTCTGTGATTCACATCACTGCTCTTGAGCCTGTTAACACTACTTTAAGCTATTTCTGTGCGCAGCCAAGAGGAGCATGGCAGACCATAATCACATTGGGAAGATTTTTTTTTCCTCCCAGAAGACTGATTGTGGACTTGAAAAGCCCTTTTCATGGTAAACCAATACTGAAATCCTTCTCAAACTTAAGTCTGGTTAATTTTTCTACTGAAAAAAAATAAATCAACACAAAGCCCCACTATTTTTTTCCTGACTGTATGAACTACTGTTGAACAGGAAAACTAAGACAAAAGAGGCCCATAATATGTGGAACAAGACGATTTCCTGAAGTAAACAACTTTGTAAGAAGCCTTTCAAGACCGGAGGCTCACCCCACGGTGACGTGAAGCTGCAGGAGCGCCGTTAATCTGGTGGTTAAAGCAAAAGCCATTCTGGACAGCAAGAAGAACCTCCCTGGCAACCTCTGCATCTTCCAGGAGCCCTCCCTCCCACAAGGGGGTTGGCAGAGCAGAGCAGAACAGTTTGGCCTTTTAGCAAAATCAAGTCATGACCAGAATAAATATACGGCAGATTAATAAAAATCATTGCAGCTTTGACAACAGTCATTCAACAAATCTATTTTTGTGTAAATGAGTCTTTTCTTTTTTTTTCTGTACTCCTGAATGACGAAGAGGTGAGACAATGAGACAACAGGAAAATTTTAGCTTTTAAAAAAAACCCAGTAAGTTATGGCCAGCGATTCACAACATGGCTTAGAAGAAATAAAGCAGAGAAGAGTTTGCTGAACTGAATTTTCTAAATTGCTGTTTTAACCGAAGCACCTGAGCAACCTCAGTAACCAAAAAAAAAAAAATAGCGGGGAGGGCTTTTTGGCCTTGGTTGTGAAACAGGAGAAATTCTCCGCAGTCCCACCTGGGAGAGCACACGGAGAAGAGGAGGCTGCTACTTCTTCCATCGCAACCTCCCAGCGAAAAAGGGTAATTGGGACCGGGAGCTCCGTTCCTGCGGGGACCGGGACATTTTAACA
>JAHREE010000118.1:136013-155243 GCA_033628505.1 Tringa tobata | reverse complement strand
ATCCCTGCCAAAGCAGGTCCATCTACAGCAGCTTGGACAGGAACACATCCAGGCAGGTTTTGAGTATCTCCAGAGAAGGAGACTCCACCACCTCTCTGTGCAGCCTGCTTCAGGGCGCTCACTCTCAAGTTTTTCCTCGTGTTGAGATGGAATTTCCTGTGTTCCAGTTTGTGCCCATTGCCCTTTGTCCTGTCACTGAGCACCACTGAGAAGAGTCTGGGCCCATCCTCTTGACACCCGGCCTTTAGATATTGCTCAGCATTGATAGCTCCCCTCTCAGTCTTCTCTTCTCCAGGCTGAACAGACCCAGGTCTTTCAGCCTTTCCTTATCAGAGAGACGCTCCAGTCCCCTCATCATCTTTGTAGCCTCTGCTGTACCCTCTCCAGCAGTTCCCTGTCCTTGAACTGGGGGACCCAGAACTGAACCCAGTGCTCCAGATGTGGCCTCACCAGGGCAGAGCAGAGGGGCAGGATGACGTCTCTTGACCTGCTGGTCATGCTCTTTTAGTGTGCTCCAGGAGACCATTGGCCTTCTTGGCCACAAGGGCACACTGCTGCCACATGGTAAACTTGTTGTCCCAGTTGTCCCCTGCTTCTAGTGAAGACTTTCACGGTCCAGCAGCGCTGGAAACACAACAGATTCCTTGTTTTCTTGAAGGATCTCGACCGCTTCACTTTTCATTTCAATCTGGCACAAGCTTCAGAGCTTTGGGTGGAGTGAGGAGAACCACTGGTGTGAACCCTACTTGAGATGCGCATAATGAAGAGTTACAACACTGCAGCAACACCACATCTGGCAGCTTTAGGCAATAGGCCATGTGCTAAAATAGCTGCCTGGAGCAACACAATAACCATTTCCCTGTCACAAACATGCGTTTGGTACAAAAAGAGCAACGTGTCACTCCACTACCTGGTGATCTCCTCACTTCATACAGGCACAGGCCACAGGAGTCCTGTGGCCACCAGTTCTGCTTGGACCAGAGACCTCAAATTCCCCACATCCCAGTGCTCAGAAGCTGACAGAATAGCACTGCCCTGGATCTTGGCTTCTTTTCCGGTAAGAAATAATTATAGTTCCTCTTTAACAACCCAAGGGAGAGCCGCTCCCTGAGAAGGGCGAGATCAAACATGAGTTGGGAGGTGTTTCTGAAAAGCCTTGTGACCTTGTGCTGATACTGTTTAACCGGAACACACAGACCCTGGCAGAGCACAAAGCAAACCTTCGACCATGAGAGTTATCAGTTCTTAAGAACACAGAGCAGACTGAGAGCACTGCACTAAGTCCTAGTTACTCTAAAATCTCCTTTTCGCTCATCCTTTGAAGAGATGATGACATTTTTGTTAAGACAAAGCGTTAACGCCACAAACATCACATTTTCTCTCACGGTTAAAACCAAGGAATCCTCAAAATGGCAATGTTTTTAAACGACTCCAACATTCACACCGCTGCTCAGGCTTCTGTGAGAGACAACACAAGGGTTTTTTTTGCTTCTCCAGATGTTTAACCCGAAGGACTGTTGTACGGGTTGCGCTGAATATTTCTTTTTCTACCTTGTACCATTGTGGAAGATCCAAACACCGCTTGACACTAGGGAAAGAGGAGCACACAGAGAATATAATACTTGTAAAAAAAGCCCAGGCTTTCTGTATGAGCAGTAACAGACACATTCAGTTGGAACAACAATATACTGGTTTTCTTCACAGGAACTACTAATTCCGGATGCCAGAGGAACCGCCAACAGCCACAGAAGTCACACAATTACTGTTCAAGTCCTGGCAAAAAGAGTTCCGTGTAGCACTTCAGAGCAAAGGAGGCAGTTGTTTATTAATGACAATGGAAACAAAATAAAAGTGATAAAGCAAACAGATACTTCTTTAAATATAAACTTTCTAGTGTTCTGTCAGGCTCCCTTTTTTTTTTTAGTTCAGGCATAGTTACAAAAATCCATAGAGGATTTAGGGGAACATGATACTTCAACAGAAATTTGTCTCCTATGACAAAGTCTGAACAGCAAACATCATCTAAATAAAAAAAAAACACCTTAAAACATATTTACAAATTCATATATTGTAGTCATTGAGAAACTTCTTGGTTACCGAGTGGCAGGTTACACACGTACACTACATTCCAAAAGGCAGTATCCAATCAGAGTCACTTCGCATAAAATTAAGCTCAAAGACAGATTGTCTAAAAATAAGGCCAGTTTCGTTCCTAATTTATGCATTTGATGACCAAAATTTTCTGGTACTTCTACGTTAATTAAAAAAAAAAAAGCATAAGAGCACCTGATCTCACCCAAACAGGATACACAGACCAAATTGCAAGTTTCCTTCTTAGCAGGAGTTATCCAGAGTAGAAGCTCATGAGAAAGGACAATAGTATGCACCTTTTTTGCCATCTTTTCTATTGCTAATTTTAAATGCTCGTATAAAAACAAATCCCCACACCGTATTTGCAATATGATCATAAATAGGCAATAGTTTAAAAATGTAAGATATGATTACCTTGGACTATCAAGCTGTTTCGCACTTCAGAAAAAAAGTGAACAAAGCCCAAACACCTTTCTCCTCCTCTCCCTCCCTCCCCCTGTCCCGTCCCCCCTGCCAGTCCCCCCCCCCCTTCCCAACCAGGAAAAAAAAAAAAAGTTATACTCTGATGAATATTAGAACTGGCACCAACATTCATGCTAGTTGCCCCGATGTGCAACAGAAAGTTCATTTACAATAGTCAGAAGTATTCCTATGCACTAGCCCCAGAGAGTTCAGCTTCTGAAAACAGTTTGTTTGGAAAAAAAAACCCCATCAGGTATGACGTGGGCAGCGTCCAGAAGGTGCAGGAATGTCCAACACTCTACGTCGATCTTCGTATTCGTCAGTGTCTGTGGAATCTTCGTCTTCATCCATTGCATATTCATTGTGATTTGGTTCCTAATACAAAACACATGCATACTTAATTAAAATCTTCTATTCCAGCTAGTTCTAAGAAAGCACTAACAATTCCCTAGAAAAATCTGAAGTCTGTATTACCACGTCAGTAGCTGGAGCAGACACTGGACTCTATGTCCTAAAACCAGCTCATTGCAATTATAAAAAGTTTAATTCGCAACAGAGATCGTTTTGCCAAACTATTTGACCTTTAACTCAGAAAATACCCATTAGCTTTCATTATTTCCTACGTATGTGAAGCCACAATCGGTATTTTCGTTGAACACATTTTCTCAGTGGTTTATGTTGTCTTTTAATAAAAAGTAGTTTAAAAACAAAAGGTCATTACTATCTTTAAAACAGAGGTAGAGCAAAAGAGAAAAGCAAATTATTTTTACAATCAAGTGAATGGAAGGAGGTTACAGCTCCCAGAAATGTGAGCACAAGTTCAGAGATGCCATTTTCTGTGAGAAGCACGACATCTGCTGGCACTTGCTGTTAGAGCTACTGGTAAGAGAATGTCAGATCCCTGGAAAAATGTGAGAAAGTGTCCAAGTAGACGTCTGTCCTCAAGGAAAGACTTGATGCTCGCACAAAAACTTTCCATTTCTATCTGAATTAGTCACTAAATAAGGGCTGTGCTAGCGATAAAATAAAGTGTTCTTCTTTAAATGTGCCAAAGGGAGAAATTACACTGTTCACCTGCACTCCCCAAACTAAAACTACATTATAGTTAACAGTCAGCTAAACATCTTACCCATTTGCAAAGTCATTTAATGACTTTATGAAATGCACTTTAGTGAGAACTAATGAACATAAAAAAATAATCTATGACAAGCACAACTGCATCTGCGCTTACCATTCGTGCCGTAGACACCTTGAATGTTGGACACACCATATGAAATCTGGGAATTGTGACATTAAAGAATTTGTCCTTGTAGTAGAGGCAGTGGAAGGTGTAATATCCCTCCATGTATCCAGATGTTGTGGAAAACGTGGTACAGCTGGTGTATTCATAGACTCTCCCTGGACTGATAATTGGAAACTCCCCTGTTGGTAAAATATTAAATGACAATAGTGAGGTCTGAAGTAGAACTACAATTTAGCAGTTTGCTAAAGCACTTGCACTACACACCATATTCAGACAGATCATTTTATACTCCAGTGGATGCATAAAAGATTCTCAGCAACTATTGATGTTAAAAAACAGTCTGACGAGTGGTTAACTATCAGGATGTTCAGATATCCCTTGCAAAACAACTTTGAAGACAAACCAGATGGATACATTTCTCTCTGCTTCAAGCAACAAAATTATTTTGATGCAAACCATGTCACCATGATGAGCAGCAAATAACACAACTTCCATAACATGCACATGAAATAGAGAAACACTCTCTCTATTGGGTTCATAAAAGCAATCTTTTACTTACCAACTACTCCAGGCCCCTGAACTTCTTCTACATCACCTTTGGCATTTGTTATTCTCCAGTATCGACTGTCCAGCTGGCAAGCCTTCTCAGGAAGAGCATCTTTGGACATTTCAATTCTGGAAGCCAAACACCACACTCAATGTTAGTTACCTACTTTCACACGTGTGAAGAAATGCTTTAGTATCCTTGGGCTCTCTTTCCAAGCAGACTGAGAAAAAAAAAAAAAGGCAAAAAAACCCTAAGGTGAAGTATGCTGAATCAGTTGTCAGGATCATCCTCATGTCTCTGCTTCACTATCTATTGTTATTGACCCCTCTCTAATTCGTAAGAGTTACTCGTAACTTCTTTCCCCCACCTATCACTGTATTTAACCAATTACCAACTTGACTGGTACTTTGCATCCCTGACCAGGCAATGATTCTGTATTTTTTTATTTAAAAGTACAGCATGTTGAGCACATCCTAATTATTTTAGTACATTTATGAATGTCCATGAACTTGCAAAAACTGATCCTTTGAACATTACATAGATCTTTTCCATGTTGTAAGGGTAATTCAGTAATTATTTTTACCTGATTCTGTAAGTGAAGAAATAATGTGGTGGATGTACAGAACTGAGTTCAGGTAGAAAAGATGTGGACACGGAAACTGTAATATCTCCAGTAGTGGCAACACATTCTTTATCGTGCACGTACCTACAGAAAGGAAAACATAACTCTGCAAATAGCTCAGTGCATTCAATTCAGAAATCTAAACATGTAAAGTGATTAGTTAATTACTAATAAGAGCACTGTAGTGCTAGGTTGAAAGTAGCTCTTAACTTGTCATTTGGCTTTTAAATAAAGGATGTATGCGGTGTCTTCATGACCTATACTTCCCCATCACCTAAATTCATACAGCTATTGATCTCTTTGTACTTTCATTAATGCCTGTATGAAGCTGAGCACATAATTTGATCTGAAGTCAATGAAGACACTCTTGTTTAACAAAGATATGTTGTTATGCTATTTAAAAACCAAAAAAATAGCAACTCCCACAGCAAATTAATTTACAGAGCAGGAACTTGGTTCTACAGCACCTCAGTTTGATGTAATTATAAGGTTCTTGCTTATAACTAGAAGAAATAAAAAGTGCATGGAGATCCAAACACCAGAAAGGTCCTGTTTCAGTATTATTTTAGAAACCAGTTCACTGAAACAATTGTTTTTTTAATAACTCAGGACAGTCCTGCAGCTGCAGCACACTCATGGCAAGCAGAATAAGTGTTATGCTGTTTGCTGAGCTTCAGATCAGTTATAATGCAAAATTCCAGTCTCGTTAACACAAAGTTACAAACTGTAAAGCTGCTGCTAAAAAAAAAATTCTTTAACCATTCTGTTTTACTGCTTCATCTGCAGTAAGTTTAATATCCTCTCCCCTCTCCCCAGCATCAGCTTTATCGTCAGATACCCGTAAGTACTTGGAAAGAGGTCAGCATTCTAACAGGAGCATCCCAACCTTGCAGTGAGGTTATAAATCCCAGTCACAATACCTGAAAATCTGGTCTCTGATGATCGGATAACCACCAGTTACAACTTTGTTTACGTAGGATGTAAACCATTCCAAGTAAGATGTACCTAGATGCCAAAGAAGAAAAGTAGTTATAAAACCAGGCAAGTTTATCACTTGGCCCGTTACAGTAACTATTTCAAGGAAACAGTCTAAAGCTTTGAATGTTTTTTATAATAAACTCTCGGACTTACTAGATGAGTCAGTCCATTCTACCAATAAAGATAATTTGCAGAAACCAACCAAGAGCTAAGAGTTAAGGGTGCACACTCCAGAAACGACACAACAAAGAAAGAATCTCTTTGTTAAGTATTTCACGTTATAACCATGGTCTTCAAACGCTGGTGTCTCTCATCATCTGGTTTCCTGCTCCCGACTCTTCTGCTATGACTGGGAAAGACAGCAAGTATAGCGGCCTATACTACTTGTATATAAAGCATGCAAGCCCACTGGTGGATTTAGGGAATTACATTTCCATATGAATGGAGTTACACCGTAGCAAGTTGCAGAATTTCCCTCTCCTTAAAAACAGGGGTAATTCACAGACACACTCCACACTCCTGCAACAAGCCCAGAAGACTAAGGCCGTATGACATTCCAGGGAACCTGGGATTTTGACACACTTCCAGTCATTGTCTGAGAACAGCTTTTCATACACCTACAGCCGTTAATTAGGAACGGCTTCATTTCTAAGTAGACAGTCAAGCTGTCACATTCAACTCTCAAAGAAGAAAGTTTCATACAAGAGATACTGGCTCTCCATAAAAGAATTTCTCAGCCATAAATCTTCCAAACATTGCAATATAGAGTTCAGTAGGAAAGTACAGAGTTCTTCAATTATTTGTCAGTATTACTGATACAAAACTGGATTTAAGCTGAAATACTAAGAAATCATTATCATCACCTCCACTGACGTGTTATCAAGCACTACCACTCCTGTTAGATTAAGTGTACTTACCACTTCTTCCTTTCAGCAAGAGCTATGTGTACTGTCCTTTGATCTTTTGGAAGCCTAAGGAACTCCTAAGGAACTATTATCCTCTTTTCTACCACTAATCCACAAAATGCAAACCTTGTACAAAGTAACTCCAAAAGGGAAAGTGGAGTGATTTACCCTGCCACGTTCAGAATTAAAAGAGATAAATGCTGCGTATGAAATCTTCCCTCCACTCTGCAATGTCACAATTAACCCTTTCAGCAAAGCAGAATACTTTTAAATATGATATCAGATGACCTCACCATTGCCTCAAGTCCATAAAAGCAGCAGAACCATCACAGAGCAGCTTTAAAATATTATACCACCCTCGGGTGGAGAGAAGCAAGGAACCAACTCTTGAGCTTCTGCTATATCTTTCCTATGATGGTTCTAAAGCACACAATGCATTCCGCAATGACCTTTGTAAAACTACTTCGCACTGAAATCAGTTCAATCAATCAATTAGTACATAGAAAGGTTTGCTAAAATTAGCATGGCTAAGAGTTTGACTACCTTCAACCCAAACCAGTCCTGGTATAATGTTGCCTAACGTGACTTCTCACTGTAATATTAATACATATTTCCTAAGAAATATGCAAGGCTAAATTTTAATATTAATTTTGGTGCCACTTATTACACATCTGCTTTCCCACTGAGTGAAAGGAATTCATTTAGATATAGCCACAATTACCAGATTCCAGTGGATTAACATAAAGAAATAATCAAAACACTACTCCAGTCAATGTACATCTCTGACAGATGATCACAACAGATTACTACATAACCAAACAACAATTACACAGTTCACCTTTCCCCTCCTTTCTCCTTTGAACAAAGCAATGAGGCAGATCAAAAAATCCAGAAAGCTTTTCTTCTGCAGCTATGTTTATAGTTAACTAGATTTCATTAAGGGACACAAAATATTTTCAACTCCTAACATGGTTGCAAAAACTTCTGGGGGAAAAAAAATAATAAATCTTTCTGTCCACTTGGGTGTTGTATTTAATAACTGCTTACATCATCCCTATAACAGCTAAGTTCAAGGTTTTGCTCATCTTGTTAGACAGGTTAGTACATGGAATGATTTGTCTACAAGACACACAGGAGGACAAGCTTTAATAGAGAAAACTTGCATCTCATTTCAAGTAACCACTGATGTTTTAAAGCGGGTCAGAGTCCTACAAATAGTACAGAAAAACATAGAATGTTTGCTTTGTTCAATTCATACTGACATGCGTTTTCTAAACAGTGCAATTAAAACATTTTGTGGAATGTTTTATCTAAAGTGTTACCTGTAATGAACATATCAATAGCAGATGGATTGCGAGCCATTTGGTCCTAAAAGGGAAAGAAGGTTATGGATGCATTAGAAGGAGGGCATTAGACTTCCAAGGTTAAAATTCAACACTTGAAATATAACATAGGGAACACTTTACCTATATTCACTAAGCCTAAAATCTGGCTGCTTAATACATATATAAATATAAGCAAGTAACCTTCCAAGTCCCCAAACATTACCCTGAAAGTTTAAATACTCAGCATAATACAAAAGAGGATCTTAAAATCCTTCAAGTGATCCATTATCAGGGCATTCCCTAGAAATCTCATTGCTACATGCTTTGAAAACAAACGGCCATGAATTCCATAGAAGGATGAAGGTCTCCATCTTTTTTTACAAGAAACACCCTTTACTCGCCCCCTTTTCTTTTTGGGGTGGGGAGATCGTCAGGGCATGGGAGAAAGACAGCTAAAATCTTGTTTGGTATAATATCCTTATGCTTCAATATGTCTATCTTAAAATACTATAGCTGTAAGAATTATGAAAAGCACTTAATTATGCTCTACAAAGGAGCTGTTCACGAGCAATTTGTTCTTTCACTGCAGAGTAAGTTTTGCTCACAATCCACAGGGTATCATTTATTGTAGTAAGTATACATTTAACATATCTGGGGGAGGAGATATATACAAATGCTGATCTTCCAGAATGGAGAAGCTTTTCTTCATTAGGGAAACAGGGACAAGAGTATATACCTGTCATAGTTTGAACAAATTAAAATAATACTTTCCAATAAGGATGAATGCTGTCCACTATGAACCTACAGAAATTACTATGGCCATTAACAACTTCCTCTAGATTTCTCTCATTCACTAACCATTCCACTTGGGGGCTTTGATGAAAACCAGATGGCAACTCAGGGGCAAGTAACAAACAAATACGACGTCTTAATATTCACCTTATTCTATGTAAAATATTACAGATATCTTATAACATGCAAAGGGACACCATCAATCATTAGAACATGTACATTCACAAGTATAAACATATCTTTCTTACTGGACATTGATAGAAGATCTCGTATTTATTTCGTCCCTCCACACTCTCCAGGGCCATGTATTGACTCAGGCCAGTATGAATGCAAAAAGTAAGAGGAAGGCATTGTTTCAGACCTGGCCTCTGCTGAAAACCTCCAGCCGCTGTGTCGATATCCAACAAGTCTTCAGAGCGGTAGTGGTTTGACAGTGCCATGCTTCCCATCAAACTTAACAGACAACAACAACAAAAAGGGAAGATAAACAGAAGATGCCACTCACAACGCAAAGATAGTTTTATATCTTTTCTAAGCATTGATTCGACAAATGCTCTAGATGCATATTAGGCTTTGATGAAGTCTAATATCCAGGTGCTGGACTAGGTTATTAGTTCACAACATCAATGTTCACAGAGGGAGGCTTGAGGGCCTTAAGATAAACATTTCCTTGTATGTTTTGTGCATCCCAAAGCGGCATTTTGGTGATTCCCATCACGTCTGCAACTACTTCAAAGAAGCTGCTCACAGCTGACACAGTTTCCTAGAGTAGCACAATATAATAAAAACCAGCACTCCATATCTCAAGTTTTTTGCAAGTTTGTTTCAATACTATCAAAGCGTCCAGGATTTTTCAATTAGAAGCTGCTATATAACACTCATCGATCAAAACTGCAGTCAGCGAGGTGCTCTGCAGGCTTTGGAGAGAAGGGTGAGAAGAAAACAAGGAAAAATAACTAACTATTGAAGTCAGATTATAATCCCAGTATAAAAACTAAGGGACAGAGGCACAAATGAACAGACAGAGAAGGAAAGAACAAGAGAACATTCACCAGCATGACATGGCAAGGCGATCAATTGTGTTTCAAGTTTTTTCCTCTAGCTTTTTGTAAGCATCATAGCAAAGAACAGGATTTTTTATTGGTTTGGTTTTGACAATAAGGAAGTGACATTGAGAACAGTAAAAGAAGCCTCTCTGTACATAAGTAAACTATATGTAGATTTGTAAAAAAGTAGTACTAATCTGAAATATGTAACAGATTAGGAATGGAGGTGAGTATTGGAAGCTAAAGTTAACATCAATAGGATATGCTGGGCTAGGAGAGAGCTAGGGTGAAAAAAACCAAACTACACTCAATGTAATAAAGGGGCAGGCAATGGAAGAATGACAAAAAGGGGTAACATGATCAAAATAATCAACAAGGGCACACACTACAGCATTGCACTTAGCAATAAGAGTACACAAACCTCTAACGTACACCTCCCCACCCACATTCCCTTCTAATTTGCCTTTCACTGATGTTCTCAGGTGTAAACTCTTGCAGATGCTGAGCTTTTACTGGCATTATGAAAGCAGTGACTCAGGGACAAGCTGCCACACGTCAGCATGGTATAATCTGCTCCCATCCTGGGCAACAGGTTCCATTCCTCTTTTTCCTTACGTAGTTCTTGCCTGAAATTAGCACGTTCCACAGTTTAAAAACTGATGCTACCATCCAGACGCGGAAACGTGATGCATCTAACAATGACAACTAGTCCCCAGTCTCCTCCATTTCTGGCCTAACATGCCAACAACTTGCTCCATTGACTTCCCCTATCTACACCTGATCTTTCCAGTATTCATCTCCCACAAGAAAGCAAGCCTGTCCCCAACAGTAAGAGCACACCTTCCACTTGCAACGTGGCAGCCCCTCTTACTCCAGGGTCCCGCATGTCAGACCTAACTAGTCCCCCAGTCAGTGCTCCACCAACAAAGGTTGGCAACCTGTATGTAAGGCTCAGGTCCTCACTTTGAGGGCACAGGGATGGGCCACAGCCCACCAGCAGTTGTTCAAGCCAAAAAGCACGCCCAAAGGCATGTGTTTGCTCCTGCAGCCCTCCACAGACACATCGCCACAGTAGAGGCTTTGTGGGAGTGAAAGAGTAGGAAGAGCAGGAAGCACACAAGCTGCAGAGCTCCATTTGAAGTCTACAGAACTAGGGCACCTATCTCCTCTGTAAAAAAAGTCTCTCCTGGAAAAGAAACAGAATGCGAAGTCATTCTTATGGTTGCATGAAGCTGTTTCTCGTATCCCTTCTGCACATACAGCACTGGAATTGGAGGAAGTTGTACCTTCTTTACTGGTGAAGGCGTTGCCCCCTACAGACACTGCAATGATTTGCCCTGGCTTTCCAACTCTGATGTTTGTAGCACTTCATCAAGTGCTGACCTGCAAACTTTTTCTACAGCTGGTAAATAGGAAACTCTGGTCATTTCCCTTCTAACCTTGATGTAAAAGGAGTTTTTAATTGCTGAAACCACGTAAAATTGTAAAGTCTTCTACCGAGAAAACCTAATTTGCAGAACTGACATTTTGATTCTACTTTAAATCACTACCCAGTTTGAAAGTTATTCCCTAACTATTTTAAAGAAGAAAGTTATTAATGAAACCTGAAGAGTACAAGAAGTTAATTTACTTATGTAATATAAAGCAAAACTTCAGGAGAGCAACTTGCAGTGGTATGATTAAAAGTCTAGCAGTTGGAAGATTTAGTTATTAAAAAAGGAAAGAGAAACGTTTTCACTAGAAAAAGCGTAAGAGTAATTTGAGCAATTAGAAATCTATGCTGTGTTTTAAATTGCTTGTGAGACTAGAAAATAACCAATTCTAGACGTGTCACTTCAAGCGGTCACTCAGCTGTAATATGTTTAATGCTTCATCTATCCTGTTGGGCAGACATTTTATCTTTTTAAGAAATAAAATATTCAAGAAATACAAAAGGAATTAATAACTTGGTGTGTAGTTTTCACTCCTTACCCAGGAACCACCAGCTTCTGTCCATTATGAATACGAAAAGAACATCGATAGTCATCAGGGAGTTTGCAACCTATTTGTGCTTCCACAGCATCTAGATCTTCCTCCCGCACACTCTCTGTGTACAAGAAGAAACAGGAGTATTAAGCGGCAGCTTTGGAGGGGGATCATAACTGCTGCTCCTCTGAAACTGTCAAATTTAATGATATTTCACTACTTTGCCCATGAGTGCCCAGCATGCTGCTCCTGACAAAGGGGAATATTAGGATTTAAGACCTCTCTCTCCTTTAAAATTTTATTTCACATCATTTCAACAGAGCTGCATGGGTAGAAATATGAGAAAAAATTAGTTACATTCCAGACATAACTGCCAACAAGAATTTTAAGTAGCCCGAGCAACCTTAACAGTATGGATTTTTTTTTTGTTATCACAAAAGGAATATACATTTCAAAGTATTTTGCCACTTATAATCCAGAGAAAGTGAACTAACAGACATATATATAAAAGCAAGATAAATTCAGTTCAACTTTAGGACACAATTGTCTACCAGCACGGTCTCAAGAATCTTCCACTGATTAAATTCGTGCTGGTGGCCAGAATCACTAAAAATCAAGTATTTCAAATACAAAGCATGGAATTTGTAAGTGCTTTGATAAAAGGAACATGGACTCAAGTGAATATTTGGTGACTTTATTGCATGCTAGGTGGCACAAAATGTGTACTACATAAATTTGAAAGGAATATGATTACATTAACAGATTACTTAATACAGCACCAATCACCATCCAATGAAAACTCAACAGGCCTGACTTAAGCAGAAAGTATTTAGAAAGTGAATTGAACCCTTTCCCCACAATATTGTCCGTTAAAACTTTTTGGCAATATTAATTTTACTTTCTCAATATTCTAAGGACTGCTTGTTTCAGTTTCCAGTCCAATCAATAACACAGAAATGTTGGCTGCACCCACCATTCACCTGGAATCCGAAGAAATAAATGGGTGGTAACAAGGGGATTTTCATATTGTCATCAACAGAAGGGGCTAGGGAGAAACTACTCTTACACCTCCACACGCACTTCAGGGGGTTTCCGTGTTCTCACTCCTACCAAAGATCAGCTGGGTGGCCTGTGTGGTCTGTTCCAGCCAAGGCTTTTTGGATGATTTTATATTATTTTCTTAAAAACCTTTCCGTATTTGTTAGCAGTTCCACTTATATGGCATACCTTAACAATTCATTGAAACAAGATCCTGCACAAATGGTATTAAAAAGTTAGAAGTTATGGAAGGGCTCCTGCTAAAACCTGCCAGTGCTATACAAACGTGGAAATTGATAATTTAAAACTTATTGTTGTCTTTGTGTGGACAAAGAGAAGCTTCATTCCACCAAATTTTGGCAGTAAAACTGTGGTAAAATCTGTTCTTTTTAATATCTCCAACACAGATACTTTCCATTTTATTAACAAAATATTTGACTGAGAATTCAATGGTTCTGTATATCTGAGTGAAGTCTGTGTTTTCGATAGAGCAGCATGAAGTTACAGAAATAGGTAGGATAAATACATTGAGTGCTATGGCCTGCGTGACACAAGAGCTCAGGCTGCATATAACCCTTTTAGCCTTTTCCTAAAAAGACATTCCTGTACTAACACTCAAAAGTATCAAAACAAAATATTTTTTTAAAGAAAACAGTAAGTATTAAGTTCTAACCATGTTCCATTATTCACAAATACTTAGCAAAACTTAAAAATCTGGTACTATCCACCAAGCCAAAAAGAATGCAAGGTTTATGTAGCAAAGAGATCATTGACTATAGATTTCTCTTAATTTCACACATCATGTTAAATCAAACATCCTGATTAAAAGTTAATTTCATCCAGAAGACTGAAGTACAGTTGCAAATGTAAAAGCTGTTTTGTCCCTATACCATAAAAGCTCAAACTTGCTGTATAAGATTTATGAACCAGAACACTGGAAGTACTTCAAGTATCAAAACACAAACTTAATTTGAAAATAGACTCTTGGGGAAAAAGCAAAAATTCTTGTTCAGCCACTAATTTACCTTCATTAGAGGAACACAGTAAGACCTACAGAAGAGGAAGAAAATACTTCCTTTCTAATCAGCTTGAGTTTAAAATGACTGCTTTCATATGAAAGTGTTTTAATTAGGTCTTAAGAAAGTTCCACAAATAAAATCACACCAACAGGTCTCAGGTCCTTGAAGTAATGGGATTATTAAACTAAAAAATAATAATAAACAAGCAAACAAACAAACAAAAAAATCAGTCATAGCAAACAGAACCAAAAGCAGTTCGAGTGTATTCATTTCCTGATTATCCCAAGATAAAGACAATAGGCTGGTCACAAGAAGAAAATAATCTTATTTTCTTCTCTGAAAAGAAATCTTCAGAGAATCTATCGACCACTAGTAACTGGACAAGGACTATACACATTGTCTGATTTACTTATTTACTGGAGAGGGAGGGAAAGCACGACTATTTGACATTCAGGGCTCTGGTAATTGAGGCACACACCTAGGATGAAAGCAGTATGAAACATAATCACAGACAACATTGCATCAGCCAAACTCCTGGAGAAAGCAGGAATCACACCCTACCTTTCAAAGAACCAATCATCCGAGGACATCGCTGCCCTAAATATTTCTCCAGGTCATCCCAGGCTTTTTTCAACGTAGCATAGTACCGGATATACCTTCCTAGGTCAGAGTAGGTACTGATGAAGAGGGCTTTCCAGGTCTGATTTCGTTGACTTTTTTCCTCTCTAAGTGGACACGAAGAAAAGAAGTTTAAATACCAGCCTAAAAAAAATTTTGACTTCTAAACCCAAGAAGTTAATATTTGCTATTTGGCAGAAACAACATGCATAATATTAAGCCAGGAACACTATGAGCCACACGAAGCTACACAAAATCAATTAATTCCAGTATCTATTCAACAGCAACTCACGAAAGAATTAGGAAAAATTTGGGGTACTTAGTACCAGGGGAAAATTTAGAAACAGTATTCCTTTAAACAGAATGCTGTCTATTATCTTAAAACTGATGAATTGGTAATTCATATCACATTTCACGCATATACAGAGAAGACCTTCCCAAAAAAATCCACATTTTTTGATCTACTGCATTAGTCACAAACTGCTCTATTTACCCAATATGCATTAAGGAGTAAACCAGAGAGTTAAATGAGAACTCTGTGCACTGATCTGGAAAGTTGGTTTCTTAAGGAATTACTGCATACTCAGTACTTCTCACGGGCAGAACAGCAGGCTGTGGGAATACAGGCTGCCAAAAAAAAGTGCTGACTAACATTTGACAAAGGATGCTTGCCTCCAAATTGTAGCAGCCCTTGATAAAAGCCCTTGATAAATAGAATATATTCCTAGGATGTATTCCAACTCCTCAAACTCCAATCAGCACGCTGAATCTGAAAGATTTAGTACAGCTTTACAGACATAAATAAAAATGTAACAATTGAGAGGTCTTCACCTTTAAGAACCCTCTAGCTCTAGAAAAGAAAGAAGCAGCTTACTTCTTGGAGAAGAGTTGAGGGGGGAAAAATGTAGATTAAGTTTAATTTGGGAAGTCAGATAAACTAACGTCAAGCCAAAGAGGTAAAACAAATAAAAATCCAAAGTGAATTATGTCTCAGCAGGTGAGAAAAGTTTCAGCATATTTTCACCCTCCAAATGTTATCTGTAGAAATTAACTACAGCCTTCATTACTCGGTTTTTCTTGGCATCAGGTACTCAGTTTGAAGTTCCCATTTCCTTACCATCTTTCTCTGCCCCCTCACCAGATTTTCCTTTCTAGTTTGGATTCAAGTAAGAAAATCGCTTAGGATTTTTATGCAGAGAATCTCAAGGCAAAATTTTACAAGTTGTGTTACATATGCATATATGTAATTCCTTATCAGTACCTGTTCTGGCATCTTAGGCTACTTGTGTAATACAAGGAGCACCTGCACAACCTGAATAATGGAAAAATATGTGGAACTGATCACTGAAGTTATAAGTAATTAATATTCCTCTCAATTTACAATCTAAAAAGAAAGATATTGTCTAGAAAACAGGACACAAAGTGGGGATAAGCAGTAACAAAACTGGTTGCTAATTCACTTCAGTCAACTCCACAGGCTCTCTCAGCTCTTGAGAAAAACAGGGCTTTTTAGCAAAGATGTGGATTGATACCTTTATAATTAGCTTCCACTTAACAGAAAGCCAACAGAAAAGCAAGCTTTTTAAGAAACGCAACACCCCAAGAACCATATATGTAAACCCTTTTACACAGGCCAATGCAACTTCCCTGGGAAAATGAAACTTAGAGTCACTGGAAATAACGTGGACCTAAGCAGACAGCACAATAACATAAGCCTTATTTTCACAGAAAAAAAGGTTTAAAACAATCACACTTACTCTGAAATGAGCCAGTATTTCTTGCAGTGTCTTTTCCACAAAGGATCATGACTTGATAGCTGATTTAGCCTTCGACTTAAATAGCAGCAACTATAAATATAAAATCATTACATTTGATTACAAAAGAGTAGCAGAATAAAGAGGGATAAATACTGAGCAGTATATTACACGTTTATTCTCAAGAAATAAATGCAGAGTTTGAAAGCTAGTCAGCTGTCCTTTTTAGAGCCGTGCTTACAACGGTTAAAAGCCTTCACTACAGCCATACAAGTCGTGAACTACTTTTCTATACACTTTGAGGACTGTCAGCAATTAAGTAATTTTGTAAAGCAGGTCATCCTGTAGATCTATGCCATGGTAAACATCGTCTGACTCCACTCCACCAGCAGTAAGCATTCCAGTAGCACAGACTAGTTATTATGATTTAAATCGCTTTCTTACCTGGATTGTCAGTTTCTACCTTTTCCACCATTTCTATACTATAGAAAGCTCAAACAATAAGCTACAGGAACTATACAGTTTGAGTATTGCAAAGTTACTTTCCACTTTAAGTTGTTTAAACAACAAACTTCATCACCAGAAACGGACACAGTTAAAATATAAAGGGCGAAAAATAAGCACTGGAAGTACTGCAACCTCAACCTAATGAAAACCATATATAAGCTCTTGCCATTGCATTACAGGTAACATTGCTACTTCAGGAAGTTAAAAGAATCATATCCTCCATTATGCAGCACCATTGCAAATGCAGCATTAAAAACCCTGTAGGATATAGGTCCAAAACTGTCCTCAGAAGTCATTTAAGTTGATCCTGCTTTGATTCAAGGAGATAGCAAAGGCTAACTTGTATTCCTGATGCCTGCTAACTTGCTCATTAAAAGCAGTGATGGAGGTACCATCAAATACAGTCTGTGCCCATATTTACTTTTACAGTTATAAAGCCTTTCTGGAACATACAACTGGTATCAACAAGAAGATATTTCAGTGTATTTACATGGATAAGAATATGCAGCACAGCATCAGCAACGTGCAGCGCAGTAATACAGGGAATGATTGTGTTATTCAAAGATTCACAGAACTGAAAAGAAATTATTGCCTCATTCAAACTAACCTGAACACCAGATAATAAACCTTTTTGTCTTCTGTGTTTGAGCTGAATTAGCAGCTATGCTTTCAAGAAATTTCCCCAAAGATACCACCAATTTAGATGTGGTAACATCACTTCCTCTGGTAGCTTGTTCTAACAGTCAATATGTTTGTTTTGATGGCTGTGAGTAACATCTAAATACCTCAAATGAGGTTACCAAACTTAAGCTTCCAATTACTGCATTTTGGGGTTTTTTTTCAGTGTAGTTCAGAAATTGGTAAGCGTGAAAGATCAACAGTGTAAATGGACACAGTTAGACTCCGAAATAAAAATGTCTCATCTTTGATAAGTAAAATCAGCCAAAGCCCAGGGCTGGTGAAAACATGTTGCACTGACACTAAAGAATTATTCATATTTACCTGTTCAATCCATCTTTTTTTATTCTCCCCAATATCCATTATAAGCTGTTCAAACTAGAATTGTATTAGTATTTCAAAATCAGCCTCAACAAAGGAAAGTGATTCTCCTGTATGCCCTGCCATTACCCTTCCCCTCTGCAACGACACAAAGATGTAAAACACATTTACTTCAAACTTGGACATTTGCTCATGTAAAAGCTTCATTCACGACATGGGGAATTTTCATTAGTTTCGGGGAAGTGGGGTGGGGAAATACCCCAAAGTCAAAGCCCTTGCAGAAATCTATCGTATTGGTGTTCACCAATCAAGCCTGTAATTTCTGGTAGGAAAGAAGTCACTGTGGCATCACAGGAACATGTGGCTTCAAACATGATAAAGATGCAATTAAAGACATCCTCATTAATTACACAAATATTTGGTCACCTGTCAGCTTTTCTGTTATTGAAGGGCCACCACCAGACTAACCAACCTGTAGAATATTACAGAAATTGTAATGTTTGTGATGGTCAGAGGAGACACATATCACTAAAACAAATGTAAACAACCTAGATATTTCCTCAATTAAGACTTTTAAGTACTACAAACAGCCAGTTATGCAAAACTACCATTACTGACCTTACAAATCAGAAACCTACACAGTATTTAACTGCCCCTGTACAGGAAAATCCGTCTCATTTTGTTAAATACATAAAAAAAATAGGCAAGGCCTTTACTACACCAGTAGCGACTACCACCAAATCATCCACACTGGACTTGTAACAATTTTTGCGGAAGCTTAATCTCTTTTTTGATGTCATAACAGAATTCTCCCTGATGTCTTTAGCTTTCTTGACTAATGTTTATGGGGGAAAAAAAAACCCAACCCAGAACCCATTTTGATAATATTCTATTATATTCCTCCCTCTTTGATTAAATAGTGATTTCAATCACTGCTAGTGCTTGTACTTCATTAGTAAGGTTTTAGCTGAAAACACACTCTCATCTTCACCGTATGACTCATAACTCTTCAGCCATCTAGTAAAGTGTCCAAGTAGAGCTTGCAACTTTCATTCATGTTTTTCTGCCTGAAAAAAAAATACATCACCCTATCTCATTTCGTTTGGTTTTCCTCAAACAACAGCTAGTTCAATTAATTAAATCTATCTACTGGCAACAAGATCACCCTTTGCTTGCCCATAGATACACAACAACCTCAGAGAATTACTAACTTCACAAATGCAGTTATTGGTTCATTTCAAGGCCAGGTTGGACAGGACTTTGAGCAACCTGGTCGGGTGGGAGATGTCCCTGCCCAGGGCATGGGGATTGGAACTAAG
>JAHREE010000118.1:114676-131013 GCA_033628505.1 Tringa tobata | reverse complement strand
GCATGGCTGTATGGCCAAGCTTTGGCGCTGCTGGAACCTCTAGAACCCAAACTCATGGCCATGTCCTCTCCTGAGCCACAAATCGCAGACCATGCCTCAAATGTCTCAAATCCGAGATGTTGCAGGGGAAACATTTCAAGATCCACAAACAAAATCTGTTTCCTCATCAAAAGTGGCTATTAGATAATATAGTCACAAAAATAATTAATTTACCATGCAACAGTCCCGTAAAACCAAGAATCCCAAAACGTTTGGCAAATGGTGAATTAAATTTCACGAGCATCCCCTGAGGCAGATAAGTATTAAATAGATCATATTTTATATGGAAAAATCAGATGATATGTGACAGCTGCAGAAAAAAAAAATACTCTTTTTATGTCCCTCACTTTTAGTGAGTTAAATATTCTGATGTGAAAGAAGGAATGGTTTCGACTGCATTATTTTACACTAGTAATCCTTCTTTCTCCTTTTTCAGACGCCAGTCGTACGTTATTGAAGCAGTTCATTGTTGTAGCAACATCGCTCAAATAGGAACTGAAAAGGAACAAACTAGTGGTTATAGGACTGTGTTTTTGCTAGCTGTTGGGGGGATTTTTGTCCTTTGTGATTTGTATAACTGTAAAGTTCCCCATAGAGAAGCAAAAAACAATGGCAAAAGGATATGGAAAATGTTACTAAAATGATGTTACTCGTATTTGTGTTTGTTCTTGGCTTCATGGTCCATGAAAACCTAACAATGCAGAGCTAAGAGAAGCTACATAATTCTTTATTTCTGTCATATTTTGCCAAAAGATTGATCCAAAGCCTGGATAGTGTTGCTTCTAATATCTTGCATAATTCTAAGCCTTTCATTGGTTATCAATTGTAACCTTTTTTTCTTCTGCAAATAATTAAAATCTACTGTTTAATATTGTCTGGAGGAGACTTCTTTTCCTTTGTGACAGTCTCTATTTTCATGCTGAAAATCTATTTCAACTCTTCCGTGTTGTTTCAGTGGCTGAATCCATCTTCCTCTGCTCCTATTGTGCTCCAGTTGATTTGATGTAATTCCACATAAATTGACATGAGACATTACCTTCCATCTAAAGCTGAAGTATTTGGGGGAGGATTTTGTCCCTCAAACACCCAAGTAAGTTATAAAATTGTACAAACTACGCTCTGTATTTCTTTCTTTCTCAAATTCCTTCTTTAGCTTTCTTTCTCATTTGCTCCCATTTTAATGTTTAAATCCCTCTATTATTGGCATAATGCCACGCCGTGGTCTGAATTTCCCTTTGTATTCTGAATGACAACCCACAGCGTTAAATAACATTTCCCTGTCAGGGCGGTATGAAACATCATACAGAGTGGGAAAAAATTGAGAAAACCAAGAGGAGATGGACTGAAAAGTATTCCTACATCATATGCTTCCTCTTTGCTATCCTTCATAAAGCATGTATTACCTAGATCAATTAAAACACTTCTGGAATATTTGGGAACAGCTCCACATCCGCAGCTCGCCAGGTTTCTAGATCTTTGTTTCTTTTCCAGGAACTGACGGGCAGAGGTGTGACTGCAGCGGGGGGAATGGAGCTGGGACCAGCACTATGCGGGGGCACAGGCAGCTCTGGAGATGGAGAGGGAGAAGCCTAGAATGTGGCAATTAGTTGTAAAAATTAATTATCCCCACTTGATAGGCTTGGGGCTCCTCTGGTGTATGTCGAAGAGCTGTCATTTTACTTTCCCAGTGGAAATCCTAACAAGTGCAAGGTAGGTAAAAGAGAAATATCTGTTACTGAAGCTGAAAAAATTTTTTGCAAAATACAAACTAAACACCACCCCCCAAAAAAACCCAAACAAAAGCAAAAAACCCACTTTAAATTGTAGCATTTAAATGCTTTACCCAACAGCAGGCTTTGTGTTCCCCATCAAATAACCATAAAAGAACATAAAGGTTCTTTTCCAAATTGCTTCACGCATCCCATGTTTAATCTTTGAAAGGTGGTGAGGCTTTTAGCATCCTTCATTTATTTTTACTTATTGAAAGGATCTAATGAAACGCCTCACTGGGGATCTTCACTGCCTGGTGCCGAGTGGCTCTTGAAATTCACCGAATGTGCTGAGATTTTTGGTCAGGGGATGGTCTACTTTTCACAAGATCAGGTTCTTAGTGCTCCAAATGGACAATAATAAATGGGAAAAAAGGAGACTTTAAGAAGAATTGGTACTTAGAAAGAAATAGAGGTGCAGAAAATGTGTGTTGTTATTATACTATTATTACTGGGTTTTTTCTTCACTGTAGCAAAGATGCAATAAGGTCAGGGCTTTGTAGGAAGGAAAAGGCCATGACCTTTGCTTGGAAATCTGATCACCTAACATCAACCAGAACACGACGAGTGGTTGTAATAAAGGGCACGGAAGGAGTAAGGTAAGAAAATTAAACACAGGAGATGTATGATCCTGCAGCAACTCCAGTGAATCCCAGAAATGTAAAGAGAGTGGGGGAGTCCTTGGAAAGGGGGGTGGAATTTACATCCAAACCAATAACCAGATCAGTTTTTCAGGCTTCGCAGGAGTGAATCTCGGATGAGGTGGGAAAGATGACAGGGGGGCAGCAAAAGGGATCAGAGCCAGAACTTCAGTGAAATTCGTACGTGAATAAACGAAATAAACTAAATATGACACAGGAGCTTGTTGGACATTTTGATTGGACACCTGGCATTGTTGGACACCCTGAGTCAGGGTGATGTGTGACTTCAGGCTTGGCTTTTTTTTTTTTTGTGTTAGCAAATCTTTTATCATCTCTGATTCTTAGCTCTGAGATGGGTTTCAAATATTTATGTATGTTTGCAGAGTTTGGAATCCCACTCAAGAGAGTCATTTTGATAGACCAGGCTGTTTTCTCCAGATGAGAGATTCCGTGTTGACACAAACTGGTGTTTTTCTTTCCCAGGGTGGCTTAGCTCAGAGTTGGTTTTCCTTTCATGTCATCCTCTTTCACATAAATCAAATATAAGATACTGCTGCAAATGTAAACAATAGCCTGTGAAAGAATCAAAAATGAAGTTTACTTGCTTTACAGGGCGTGAATAGCATCGAAGGGCACGATTCCCGCGTCCAAGAGCTAACACACAAAATTAAGAAGGTAATGTAGAAGAGAAACTCAGTGCAGGGGGTAATTCAGCAGACCCTGCTGAAGGCCGGGACTGGAGGAATGTTTTATGATCTTGTGGAAAGCCTGGGACCCTGTGGGAGTTCAGAAGGTCTTTCTTTACCTGAGGAACACAGAGAATATTAAGGTACCCCTAGAGAAAACTCTGTTGCTATTGAGTCGTTCCTGACCTAAAGAAAACATCTGTATGAACCAGATAGTAGCTTACTGTTCAGCTCCACACACTCTTTCATATTAGCTGAGATTGTTAACGAGGAGGCCAGTTAGCTGTGGCGGTGGGGTTTTTTTGGCTAAACTGATGTGCAGTAGGAAGAGGGCTGCGCCCCGTGTACATCCATCAGACGACAGCAACAATGAATGACTGGAGTGTTGAGCTGGATTTGAAGAGGTAGTGCAAAGATAAAAGACTCCAGAAGCCCTTTGCGATTCCCTTAGTCATCCATTCCCACCGAAGGCTTCTCTTTTGAAGTTTCCAGGAGGCCTGGTGCAACCTTTGGTCGTCCTTTTGGTCAGAACTCTTATCTGTCTAGTGCAGACCCGGCCTCTTTTTCGCTTGTACTGCTCAAAAACAGTTATTACGGGATAAACAAACTGTATTTGCTGATGCACGTTCTCGGTTTCCTTATCAGCTGAACAACATGTCTCTCGTGCGTGTTGGGTCAAACTCACTGCTGGTCCAGCTCCAAGAACTCCAGGGCGACTGCACCACTGCTCGTTTGGCTAGCGACTGCAAAAAAAACCCCATAATAACCACTTCATCGTCTTAGGAGCTGACTGAGAATTTCCCAGTGCTGCAAAGCATCCTTAGGCTGATGATTACATCTCTTAGCTCTTTTTAATGAGATATCCATATGATATTTAAGCTCTGCTTTGGGTAGCTGTCAGGATTCTTTGGGATACTGTCAGACTGAAGACTATGCGTCTTATTGTAGAAGAGCTTTAGTTTTATTGTGATAGTCTCTTTAAAATAAATGGAAATAAGTAAACCATCTGTATCCCTACAGCAGTTCGCAGCTGTTGTGAAATGCATTGCTGAAGTTGTCTGATACGAGATGCAAGGCACACATCTGAGGAGAGAAGAAAATCAGACCCCTAATCCCAGCCCAGAACCAGGGGTCTAAAGAAGTCAGAAGGCTGGAGGCGAAGTGGAGGGCTCAGCTGTGATTGTTGAAAAGCTTCTCTCTGTACTAAGAAGCATCCAGATCTCCCGCCGTAGAAAGGGGAAATACATCTTGTCATTGAACACGTGGAAGCTCCACACGGACAGCAGGAGTCGTTATAGAGCATCCCAGTAATATTATCAGCTGGTTCTGAATAAACTCTTCTAAATCCTCAGCTGTTTTATCCAGGGGCTTTTGCCTCGTTACTTCTATCTCTGGTTTGCTGATCTGCTGCATCCCTGCTCCCAGGACCATACCTGCTTCATCAGTGGTTGTCAAATGGCCAGTGGCTGGATGGTCACACTCAAGCCAAGAGATCTAACTTGTGCTCTTGTGGAGGTTCAGCTGAGTTACTGGGTGGTTTTTAAGCAGGTTGTGTTCATTTTGTGCCTCAGTTTCCCCACCTACAGAGCAGGGCTGGTAGCTTAAAAAAGGAAAGATTAATGCATTATGGCATTAGTGCTCGCAAGGCATTTGAAGAGCATTAAATAGAACCTGGTGTACTCCTGCAAAAGATGTTTATTAATTAACCAACCATTTATTAGGAGCCTTGCAGAGATACGCCTTCTCATTAGCCTGGTACGAAACAACCCACAGCAGGAGGGAACAAGTTGCTTCAAACAAGGTTCAACTTTCTGCCAGTTTAATCTTCATCTCATTGGCAGACTTCTGAATCTTAATTTAATTATAGTTCCTTAAATGTTTTCTGATATCGTATCTCAGTCTCTCTGTTCTATATCTTTTTATGGTTTCTTTTTTGTCGTGGGACAGAGGAATAGATCATATTTTTTTCCAGTGTCCATTAAAATTCCCTTTGCCTGCAGTGCAGTACGCTCTATAAAAGAGATGAACCTGCTGCAAGTCAAATAAGCTGATGCTGCACTGCCTTTTTAGAGCAACAACAATCTTTATAGATTATTTTTCCAAGTGTCACGAATCGCCTTCAAAGTCACAAGTCGCTGTTATCAATTAATATACCTAATAGTCTCATTTTCAATTCACATTCAGGCCATACAGAGTCTACGTTCACCCCGGCGGATGCTTGAAAGATTTGCTTTTCAGAGATAAAATGTTACCTCGTGTGTGATGGGGGGGATGAGGGGGGGTGATTCAGGAGCAGAAAGACGTGTTAAAGTGCAGCACCTGAGGCCTTCTTGTTTTCTGAATTTACAGTCTCAGGCTGGCAGTCGTATAAATGAGTGATGCTCTCTGATGTTCTCTTCCAAGCAGGCTACGAAAATTGGCAGGGAGTCTTCAGTTTTGTGCTGATGTGTCCAGAATTCAAATAATTTGATTCTTGGGTATAATGACAATTGGAGGCACAGTATTACCTTGAGAAAAAGAGATGGGAGAGACAGCTTCTGTATCCTGGATTGAATTAACAACCGATTCCCATTTACTCTCTCGGCTGAAAACTCTATTATGCAGGGTTCTTATTGCCCTTATTCAAGGGCATGGAATTAAAAAAGTGATATCGATGGTAATGCTCTCATCTTCCTACCATGACATTGAATAATGGGGACAAAGAAGGGAAATCTTGAAGGATGATATGCCTTTTAAAATACTGCTGATATTGAAAACATATAAAGGACAATGCATTTGAGTATCGGCTGATGAAGTCGTATTCAGATTATTGTGCTTTTCGCCTATGCCTTTAAATCGTCTTTGCTTTTATTTTTGCCATTGTTTTTGGAATATTTTATTCTCTTGTTATTTCAGGAGAGAGTCCTTATTGTAAGGCACATACTGGAGATGAGGACGGAGGTGAAGTGTTGGTTACACCAATTCCAAGACAAATCTGTTCTCTCTACTCCTGGATCTGGAGAGCAAGGGTTAGGAATCTGGCGGGGGAAAAGTCCACCAACAGACTGGTATAATTATACAACTAAAAGCTTGTCTTCTGGCACGAGCTGTCATTTTCCTGTTCAGCTTAAGCCCTTTCTGAAGTTACATAAACTGGATAAAACTGATGTTCTTATAACAAAATGAGAATACCCCCTGTAGGCCCTGCAGCATCCTTCCTTTACAAATCTATTCATTTAGGTTTTAAAATGTATTTCCCTGTGGAAATGATACCTTACCCAAAATAATGAGTGTATTTCCATGAAGAAGTTTAAAAAATTCTACAGAATAAGTGATATTTTACAGAATAAATGCTATCTCCATTTTAGAGGCAGGCAACCAAGAAGCAGAGTATTTAGCTCCCTTGCCAACAGCCACACAGGAAATACTTTCTGAGGTGGGAACAAGACACGTCTTAATCTCAGTAGTGTAAAACCACAAAGCCTCACTGAACCATTGCTACGCTTACCTAATCTCAACCCAGATGTTGACGAGGCCCCTTACTCTAAATTTTCAGTCAAATCTCTCTGTGAGGTGGGACCGTGGAAATCAGCTCTGCAGTGTGGCTGAGCGAGGTTACAAATTGTGCTGGGAAGGGTTGAGGGAACAAGTGTCAAAACTCTTACCTGTCACGACACCCGTTGATCCTGACCACATCGATGCTGTCGTTACGCTGCTGTAACTCTGTGATTGCAGCTATTTTAGAGCCAGTCACACCATCACACCGCAGGAGATCAGGATGCGGCTCAAAACCTTTTCATACCAGTTCTGGTAACTCAAAATCATGGCTTACTTTGTCAAAGGGAAGCTCATTTTATGTCTCCCTTCCCCTCGCAGAGTTGGGACTACTCTAGAGATGGCTACCTGCCATCTGAAGCACATTCAGAGACCCTTCAGCTGACAGCGCCGCGGGATGGAGCGGGGTCCCAGTCTCTATGTGTACGATGCTCCCTTTGATACCTGTTCATCTCCATCATTTGTGTGTGACTTCAGAGGGATGATCTCTGGATTGCTGATTGCCATCATCTGCAAAAATTTCTTGCCCCGAACCGGTAGATGTTCATGAAGCCGTAAGCGCTCCTCTGCCCTGCTCGTACAATAGTGCTATCAAGGTATATTCTTTCAGGGAAAGGAGAGAGAGAGAAAGAAGAGGACTCTGAGATGGACGTGGCAATGACATGGCAGGGCATGGTGACCTGGGAAGCTTTAAAGCCATCTGCCATGAAGCTCTTGGTATTACCTTGTCTGGTGATGCTCACTGTGTGTGTGTGCTCCCACGCACCCACCTGAAGAACGATTGTCCACCTCCATCCTGTGTCACCATCCTGGTTACATCCACCAAGCTCCATAAACTGACAGGGATAATAAGACTTCTTTTGTAGCTGGACAGAATATTTGCCAGGAGGCACTGAGGGGGAAGAGAGACGATAGCTGTAGTTCCCTGGGGTCCATAGCTTTCTTGCCTGTGCTGGCAGCGATACGCTTTAGGCTAAGAATTAAAATTATACCAGCTGCCTGTGGCCTCCAGAGGTCAGCATATCACTTGAGAAGAGCTAAATCTCAGAGCCCTCAAACTACACTTTTCAAGCATGATCTCATTATGTATAGTTTCCAATTTGACTGGTAATAAGATTTAAAAATTTTGTCCCCAACGTTAGCTGTGACAACAAAAGCAAGAAAAGAAAAAAGAGCCCTCAGAATATCCATCGTAAAATGCAAAGTGTTGTCACTGGTCAGTACTGCCACTGGGATGAGAGATCCCTTAGGTGACAAGTTTATTGAAAATGATCAGACAAATGGATATCCATACGCTTAGATGCCCTACCTTATGTGTTAATGCTGGTGGGGTGAATGGAGATGCCAAGTGTCTTCTGAGCAGACTGCCAGGCTTGTTCAGCTGTGTTATAAGCTTTATTTTTTAGTACATTTGAACACAACGTGTGGTTCTAGTGACAGCCTCCAAAACGATAATGTAGAACCAGAAAACCTACAGAGATGAGACGCAGAGATTATCAGGGGCATGAAACAACTTTCACGGAAGAAGGAATTTAGGCTAGTCATCTCAGAAAAAAATAAACTGGAGGGAATATGATACAGGTCTTTAAAGTCAAGAATAGTGACAAAAAAAGGCGATAGGAGATGACTGTTCATTATCTCACACAATATGGTGGCCAACCAATGAAGTTACCAGGCAACAGGTTTTGGAATAAGCACAGAATAGAATTAAACTGTGAAAATTGTTGCTTTGGGACTTTATGGAGGCCAAAGAGTCAAAAAAAGGGATGAGGCAAACTCAAGGAGAATGGGTCTGTGGGTCGGTGTTAGGTGGAGGGGTCTGAAGGCAAGTTCACATGTAGCTCATGGGACCTTCCTGCAAGCTGGAGAGCCTTCATGCAGAGGTCACTCCCTGCTTGCCTGAGCCCCTACTACTCGTCTCTGCTGGAGTAAGATACTGAATGACCACCGTTGCCTGACCAGGAGCACTTGTTCGTAGTATTACTACAATGCCAAGAAACTTGCTTTCGCTTAAGAAGCCAGTGACAACAGTCTTGGCAGGAAAAGCTCTGGACTTAATTCTTTCTAAACACTAGCAAGTATTGATTGGCTCTAGTGATATTAAGCTGGAGTTGGTAATCCAAAACAAAATCAGGATGAGCTACTTTTCTAGGAGACCCTAATCTTACACGATCTCCTCTGAGATCAGGTAGGCTCACAAGGTGTAGAAAACCCATTACAAAAAATTAAAATAAATAAAAGAAACTAAAAAAACAGCCCAACTCAAAAAAAAAGGAAATAACAACACTCAAATCTTCTGTTATTTTTATTAAAGCTGCAGAGTCTTACTACACACAACAAATATTTTATTGATATAATCTAAGTTAATAAAATAGTTGGACAACTCTTTAGATTTATATTTGTATAGAAATGATCTGTGGAACATCTCATCTTGAAACAGCAGTGCCTGAAAACAACTATTCAGCAGGATTTTTTTAAAGAAGAGTTTGGGACTAGAAGATGAACTGTTCATTCTCAAAGAAAAAAAAAAAAAGAAAATCCATGCAAAAATAACCCCCACCCTCTTCCCACTTTCTCTCCTACCCAAAGTGTAAGGCTGTATAGAAGGACCACGAAAGTGATGGCCCTTTTCTGCCAGTGTTCTTCCTCATGTCCACAGTAGGAGCTCTTGTCTAAACTCAGTAACTAAAATAAGATGAAAAGAAAATTCAATTGCACAATCCTAGTCTGCAGGCGACAAAGTCATAGCATCTCTTTACAGAGGTCCCTACTCTTTTTTTTCCAGTTAGGAGAACTCGTGATCGCGTTGTGTTTGCTCCTCAGCTCTTGTCTATGTGGCTGCTGTCAGTTATTGTCCGTATGCCTTTGTTAAGAGAAGTCAGTCTATCTACTATTGCTTTGGTCTCCCTTCTTCACCTACGTGTAGTTTAGATTCTAGGCAGCGCTGCCTGCAAAGAGCCGACTCCGTGGCATTTTCCCCCCATTTTAGACAAAGCCCATAGCTCAAGTGGTGATCTCCTCACTGCCGCTACGCATCGGTGTCACCCGTGAGATGTCATTTATAGACTACGGAGCCGTGTCCTTGCTAGATCATTCCATTTATCTTAGTCCACTCGTAGATGTCCTGTTCGCATACTATGTCCGAGTTGATGAGGAGGTATCTGTCCCCAACACAGAAATGTTTCTGGCAGGCAGCACACTTGAAGCATTCCAGGTGATATACTTTGTCCTTCACCCGCATGGTCATCTCGTAAGCCCGGATTCTCTTGTCGCAGGAGGCGCAGAGGCCATCTTGGCCAAAGAGCCTAAAACAACAACAGCAGAGCAGTAAGCAGAGATCCTTTGCTGGGGAGATGGGAAAAACCAAATCAAACCAAGAAGATGACATCAGTGCCTTGATCCATTAATTACAATATTGCCAAGTTGGATAGTCACATGGAAAGCTGACAAGCAGAACTTTGCAGTACCAAAAACTGAACTAGACAGTCCAAGGTCCTCCCCTATTTTCAGTATAATTGACTTCTCTGATCAATGACCTTATCCTGAACTGCTGAACTGCTTCAAGAGGAGTAAAGGTTCCATAAATCACAGCGTAAGGTTGTGCCAGGCTAATACTTCTCTTCTGCAATCGATAGGAATTACCTTTCCATTGATGGATTTTGCCTATTTTCAGCTCTGGCTCTCGTAGTTTACAGAAAGGAGCTGACACAAGCCATGGGCTGAGACTCCCCTGTCTCTTGTCGTTGCCTCCACATTGGAGATTCTTTCCAACACAAACATCCATGAAGTCACTCCTGCTGGGCTTCAGAAAGATACATGCTAAGACCTTCTCGCTACCTGTGCTAGCCCAAATGATTTTGTGGTGTGGACTGCTCTTTAATTCCCACTGAAAACCCCTGCTGAGCTCATTATGGTATTGTCTATTAAAAGTAGCCTCTAATGAATGCACTGGGTATGTGTTCCCCTCCCAGCACCCACTGCTGGAGCAGGGCCACACACTCACCTAGGGGTGAACGCTGCTGGCTAGAGTTTGTAAGTCAAATCATTAATAAATAAGCAGAAAGATATTATTTTTTTTTCTTAAAAGCAAAGAGAAATGCTACGTATTGTTCAAAGTATACACCTATTGAGTTCGACTTCTAAGTTTCCATACTAATTCTGGAAAGAGTTTTTTCCACCTCCTATACTTCTTTTGCATATGTTTTGTCCGCTTCATAACATCTGAGCTGGAAAACAATGCCCCCTAAATAAAGAGAGGGAAAAGGGGAAAAGACATCATTTCTTTCGTCTACCAGGAGATGTCAGTGTTTACTTCTGCCCAACGAAAGTAATACTAAGGTTACACAAGGGTTGCCAAATTTTTCATTAATGAGGGACTATATAGTCCATTATTAAATAAATAAAAACGTTGAATTTCACTGCAAGAAAATACATTAATTGTATTGCCAAACTTTCTGTTGCTTCCATTTTAAGATGAAAAGCATTTGGAAAGTGTAACCAGCACTGGGTCACTGCTGGACTGCCGTGTGTGCTGAGCATTTACAAGCAGCCCCGTTAACAGAGCTCAGTTCTTAGTTTCTGCTTAGCAAAATTCCCATCGGTAAAGCTCAGGAACACCAGAATTAGGAACTCCACAGAGATCTCGAGTTAGTTTTTATTGGCAGGTAAATTACCGTACAGGAAGGTAGCTGAAAAAAAAACACCATCAAATACTGTTATTGTGTTCCACAGATCTCCTGTGAGGGATCTGTTAAAGGGAATGGTACACAACCAGCACAGCGAAGACCAATATACTTTAATTGTAATATAAAGATCCTTTATTTATGTATATTTATTCTTTATATTTTATTGTATTTTTTGTGAAATATCTTAATCTCAATCTAATCCTCCTGCTTACAATTTTTGGCAAAACAGGTAGGCAGAGAGATGTTAATGAAAATACCTGTAAGAAGTGTATTTGCAGGATCTGACTCAGCAAAACGGGTCAATTCTTGTCTATTTAGGACCAGGATTAAGAATGCTAAAAATCCACTAGATCCAAAAATTAGCGCAATCAAACTTTGCTGTATTGGTTGTAGCTTTGCAATCCACATACAGCACATGGCATCCTTCTGCCTGAAGTGTCTCAGAAGACTTCACCAGTGATGCAGAAAAAGGCAGGGATTGATCCAGGTATAAAAGGCAGTGCCTTCAGACACCCAGCAGGTCCCTTGACTCCAGGAGCCCTCCTGGCTACTGGAATCAAGCATCCCTAATACAGCTGATATTACTGCGTCAGGAAAACAAATTTAATTCAGTTACCTTGGATACCGTGTTCTTAAATGAGAACTAAATGATCTTTCATCAGTCGCCAATCTAGGCACCTGGTATTTTGTACCTTCCAGCTCCAAGGCGATGCTTGGAGAAACACAGAACTACTGCAAACCATCTGGGAAAACCAGTTCACAGTCGGCTCAGGGGAAGCCTGCTGAAATTCCTCACCGTTTCCCAATTTCCACCTGCCAGAACCCCACGCTGACACTGTGCAGTTCCCTGGAGCTATCGGGTTATGTCTGTGCAGACCAACGGATGCCAACAACCCCAAAGTCCTGGGAGTTCTCACTATATTCTTCACATTTTCAAATAATTCTCTTTTGCCCACAACACTGAATTTCACTGAATTTCACTGAATTTTTAGAGTTGGAAGGGACCATAGAGATCATCTAGTCCAACTCCCCTGCTGAGGCAGGATTGCCTAGAGCATGTTAGAGCAAACACGTAGCAATACTTTCATTTTCAGTAAAAAATGTGCTTTTTTTCCCAACAAGATTTTTAAGATGTAACCTATGAACATCTCCAAGTGACTGAATCAACACAGGCAACCTCTGGATTTATCTCCAACTTTGAAGAACCCCAGCAGTACCATAAAGCATCTGTGTATCAACCCCCAAAATATAGAAGCCCATATTGTAAATCTGAGCTTGCAAAGGGTGCTCTGTTAAAATTGTGCCCGCTGCCAGGCTTCAGGAGTAGTCAAAAATTAATATTTGATGGCTCTTTGCCCACTAGCTACGCTAATTAAATGACTAAGCAAAGCTGAAACGATGGGAAGAAGGTGAGGGAGGGTAGAAGGAGGGGGTCGGGTACCTGAGATAGTCCCTTCGGCAGAGTTTTCTGCCCAGTTTGTAGTACAACCGTCTCCCCACCTCTCCCAGGCGGCAGCCGCACAGGTCGCAGCTGAGGCAGTCCTCGTGCCAGTACTGGTCGATGGCTTTCAGGAAATAGCGGTCCCCGATGTTCTGCTGGCAACCGCCGCATGTCAGCAGCGAAGGGGGGATCTGCAGCACCTCATCCACCGGCTCCCTGCGGGAAGGAAAGACTCGTTGGAGAAGGAAAATGTACTCAGACGGCATCCAGGTGAGAAGAAGGAGAAGGAAAAAGAAAACACAAGATTGGTCAAGTTAGAACAGGGATCGCATCCTTGTTTTTTCTCCCAGTGAAGTTATTTATCCACTTCTGACACGAGAGGAGCAAGACTTCACTCTTCTTTTGCTTTAAAAAAAAAGGAAAGCTTAAAATTTAAGGAGTTAATAAAAGCATCCAAAAATTTGCTAACTATTTTTTTCATTTTTCTTCAAAGAATAATGCATAAACAGGACAGTCTCTGTATCACCCCTGTGTATTCATTACTGTAAAGGCATCTACTACTTTACTAGGACATTGGCATTTGTGTAGATACATCATTTTTCTTCTACTGGAGAGCACATGAATTGCTCCATCATGTGTCTCAATCCATGCAGTTCTTACAAAAGAAATACCTTTCCCAGAACACGATTCTTCCATAATAAAGGATTGCACTTTTTCAGAAGTGCAGTCAAAAAGCTGCCTGGATTCACCACGTTGCAGAAATGCTGGTTATGTCTGTGACAACCGACGGGTGCCAACATCCACAAACTCCCAGGAGTTCCTACTATATTTTTCAAATAATTCTCTTTTGTCCACAGCATGTAGCGATGCTTTTATTCCCACTTTTAAAAAAAAGATTTTTCCAACAAGATTTTTAAGGCTTACCTATAAACAACTGTAAGTGACCGAATCAACACAAACAACTTATTTTACCTATGACTTTGTGAAGAACCCCAGCAGTACCACAAAGCATCTGTGCAGGAAGCCTAAAAATATATGAGCCCATATTGTAAACCCAAGCGTGTGAGCTTTGACTGTTGGTGCTGCTGGAAGCAAAGGGAATTTCCACCTCACCAAGGGCTAAAGGACCAGAAAAGACACCTGAGGGATTTTGCATGCAATCAACTTTCCTTTGGGAAATGTAAATTTGAAGACTTAAGTCCAAGGATGTAATTTCTCTGAACAGCAAGAAATGAATCAATGCAACCGATGAGACTGTTGCCCAACGGGTTTGAGTTTTGCTGCTGTTTTTAACAGAGCCAGAATTTTACTGCAGGACTTGCGTTTTCCCTTCAGCTAAGGACATGAGTCCCCTGGGATGGGTCTATGCCAACACAGCTCAAACAATTATTTAGGATTTACACATCCCTGTGTGAAAAGAAATATTAGAACTATCACGCATGGTATTTTTTTCCCTTTTTAAAAAGCTCTGATATCTAGGATGGTTCTGGTAATACTTGGGGATAAAGCAAGAATTTTCTTCAAAGCTACTCTCTTAAAGTATTCTCCTCTTTGGCTTTTTGTGTAATTTTACAAGTTCTGCCAAAAAAAAATTTAAAATAAAAGAGAGGTGCCTGAGCTCAGTTCTGCAGGGTTTGCAGTGACCTGGGGCTGCCACTCAGGGTTCATCCAAACCCCAAGGAAGTTGATAAAAAACACTATTAGAATAATCCTTTAAGCACTCGCTTAATTTTAAACCTGTGGCTGCTGGCAAGGAAGATGTATACATATATATATTTATGCTTCGCTGGATGATGACCAAGGTGTTCAACATCTGGCAGAGGGGAGCCCCAAGTTTTTTCGTATGTTATTGGGTTCTCTCTCTAGCATAGGGTCCCTCAACGCTTTGTTTCTGTCACTCTGTCCTGCCTGAGGCTCGTGGGAGCAGAGGAGACCTGCACTGATGGAGAAGGATCAGGCTGCTCCCAATTTCTAGCAGGCAACAGGAAAAAATGATATTACTACCACTTATTTACTGGGTCAGCGGTTTTCTGGGCAAAAAATTACTTTCTTCAGCAGGGAGAAATGACCACTGGTCAAGAACTTCTGTGCTGAGAAACTGATGCTGCAGGTTTTTTTTTTTATTTAGGCAAGCTGAGCCCTGAGATATTATCTGATTATATTCCGTTCTGGTTTTCACTCTTCTAGGCTTAAACTGCTGTGCCCTGCAAGTTGTGTCATAATATCCCTCTCCTGCCAGCTCTGTGAGTTTTCGTTAAAATCGTGGGGAACTCTATGCAATTAGGCCCCAGTTTTTCCCAGTTTATTCTTTTTGGGCCCCATATTCCCTTTCGGAACGTGTGGGCTCCGCTCTGCCAAGTTCTGAGAGCCTCCCAATAGAAGGAAATGCACATCATTATCCTTTATTGTCTGTTATTGGAAACTTCAGATGTGCCCCAAAATATTTGCTCTTGCGGGCGTTCGGGAATCAGAAGCCAGGTCTCTCTGAAAGCCCTGAGCTCCGGAACAGCCCGGCGGATGTTTACACGGAACACAATTCCTGGTTTATGCATTAGCTTTTTGATGTCCCTTGATTTTTAAGCCAGCACTTCACTCACTAGAACGCAAGGTAGGTAAATAAAGAAAGATTAGTACAACTTTGCAGTTGAAACCTGGGCATCATATGCCTAGGAGCTTGGATTATTGTTGCTTAAAAAAAAAAAAAAAAAACAGTAGAAAATAAGAGAAAATGTAACATAGGAAACATCAGATGTGCCATGGAATGGATTGATTGAATCCACAAAAGAAGCAGTTCCCATGGTTCACTCAGGGCGTCACACGGTGGCATTTTTAGTATCTCACAGGAAACAAGCCACGAATGACTCAAGTTTGCTAAGAGCAATGTTTTATCTGAAAATGGAGATTTTATAAATTATTTTTTTTTTCCTTTTCTCTTATCATGATTCTAGATGAGCATAACTGCAGTTCTTAGCACATAGAAGGCTGAAATGAGTGGTTTTAGGCTGTTGCCGTGCCGCTGGCCGGCGGGATGCCGGCGGGGACGGTGGAGGAGCACAGCCCCTGGATCAGGACAGCAGAGCTGGTCCCGTCCCCGAGTGGGAAACCCAGGGAGGGAATTTCTCATCTTCTCCGTCCTGGCAATCAAGACTTTCTCCCTGCCCTTTGCAGAACACCCTGCCCCCCACCAAAGCAGTTTATACCAGAAAGTTGCATTATGAAAATGTGGAAGTTGGGCACCCGCAGATAACAGCTCTGACCTTTCACTGTAATCGGCTCCGGCGAGTTGGGCAGATCAAAGATGGGGCAGAGATGGTCCCTCCAAAGGTTAAAAAAAAAACCCAAAACCCCACCTTCGGCTGCGGACACGGTGATGCTCTGCCTCCCCCTGCGCCCTTCCCCGCACCCCGGGCTGGGATGCGCGGCTGGAAAATCCCCTGCCTGGGGCGGGGGAGGGTGTGGGGGGGTGGAATTGCTGTCCCTCTGCCCCCGGAGGCGACTCTTCCCTGCAATTTGGGGAGCCCTCATCAACCTGCACCCCACCG
>JAHREE010000118.1:70584-114352 GCA_033628505.1 Tringa tobata | reverse complement strand
GTGCGTGCGTGGCCACCGAAGGGCTAACGGGGAGAGAAGGGTGATGGGGTGAGGGGGGGCGAGGGGGGAAAGGAAAAGGCGGCCACTTACTCGGAAGGATCGAGGCTTTTCCTCTCGATGGCCGATGACATTGGCAGGGATTGTTCCTTTGTAGCGTGCCGGTGGTGGGATCTGCCCCCGCTGCCCCCGCAAAGGCTGTCTGCTCTCGAAGCCTTGTCACCAGCCGAGTTCCCCCTCCGCCCCCCAATGACATTCACAGGATTTCCTCCTGCAACACCAAAGAGACAGAGACACACAGAGAGAGAGAGAGAGGAGAAATATGGGCTGGGGCTGCTGCCGCTGCCGCTCCCCCGCCGGGCTCCGGCCCCGCACGCCGCTCACCTCCCATCCCCGCAGCGCTCCCCCGCCGGGGCACCTCCCGCCGCGGCTCCGGTGGTGGCGGCGGAGGGTGGGAAGGGGTTGCCTCGGTTGCCACCTCTGCCCCGAGCCCGGAGCTCCCCGGGCTGCCCTCAGGCGTTGTGCCCCGGCAGCTCTGGCCGTGCTCCGCAGCCGGGCGGGGATGCTGGAAGCGGGGAGCTCAGCATGGCTATTATTGTGATTAACTCCGTGGCTCAGCCCCGGGTCTCTGGTTTCATTTCCTTTTTCCTGATCACGATTCAAATACAATAGAAGGAAATCACACTTAAAGAGACAGCTGCCCGTTTCTTAACCGGGCTCCTGGGGGTTTAGCAATACAAACAGCAGCATCACGACTCGCTGGGTTTCTTAAAGAGACAGAGCTGGGGCTCCCCGGGAGCTGACGTTGCATTTTCACATTCACAAGGGCATTTAATAGCACTTTCTGGGTGGGCAGGGGGTGCTGAGGTAGGCAGGCGACCTGGAAACGATCCCAAGGGCTGGAAAAAATATAAGTGGCCGGCTCCGTGTTACCGGCTGCTTCTCAGGACCAAAGCGTCTCTCTCCTCTCCCTCTCCTTCTCTTACACACACATGCACATGCTCACACGCACACACATTTTTGCACAGTACCTCGAGATCCACAGGCAGAGAACCTAAGTGTTATTTTTCTACCTAGGATTCAAATTGTGTCTCATTTATATCCCCTAGTGAACACCTACGGGTGTCTGCTTCGAGACACCCCCGAGGTCTCGGCAAGCAGTATAACACATTTATATCCTGACGCCCTTTGATGTTAATGAGCTATAAAAGCCAGAGAGTACGGAGTATCGATCTGTAATTAATCACAGAGAAGCTAAAGATGGGAAAGTCTTGCCTGAATATCTCTTGTTTCCCCTCCCACCCTTCCTCCTCTCCATCAGCACGGCACATCCCGGAAAGGACTGATTTACAGTGCCGGAGTGAAAACTGTTACAGCAATTCCAGCATTTCCCAGTCTCTGTGGCACTAGATACTGGCCATCGCTGGAGGCAGAGTTCTGGCCCAGATGAACTGCTCGCCCTGTTAATTCCTTTAAAAACAGTAAGAAAATATCTGTAATAAAGCATTATGGAATAGTAGTAGAAAGACTTCACTTCCATATTAATTCCCAGAAGAGAAATGTATTTGATGTCTATTTTTATGACTACAGTCTCATTTTTTCAGCTTTTTGGCAGCTAGGGATATAATATCTGCAATACATTAATGAGCCCGATTCAAAGATTAGTAATGTCAGCAGAAGGACTGTTATTCATTTCAAGGGGCTTTGAACCAAGCTCTTGCAATGCTTTAGAGCCATCACTGGTCATTAGAACACATCTTTCTTATTATAAAAGAATCATCTTTCTTATAAAAACATTATCTCCGATGTATTTTAAGCTATTACAGTACGACAGTCACTCTTATTTCTGTTAAAGGAAAAGGCTCTTTTGTTGGGTTTTTGCAGACAGGACTGAACTGGAATATGACTATTTAATTTCTGATGTATTTACACTGTGATCAGAAAAGTAAAATGTAAAACTTTCCAGAAGACTGAATAATTAAACCATTGCCAGACACCCACCTTCACCCACACCCTCCCCTCCAAAAAAAAAAAAAAAATCTGCTTGGAACTTTATTATATTAGTTTGAAAAAAACAGGAATTGAAATTAAAAGGGGATAAAAAACATGCATAAGGGCTTCAAACACGTTAAAAAATAATAATATATATATATATACACATTTCTATGAGCTTGGTTTCTCCTGGCTCTGTGTCCCGAGGTTTAACAAAGTATAAACTCTGAGTCAAAATTTCCCTGATTGGGGGTATTCATATTCTGAAGAGCTCCTGCTGGAATAATGGGAACAATACCATAATGCCCGGTAAATTTTCTGGTTTCAGATGACACAGTTGTGCATACACCACAGACATACTGGCCTGCTGCCTCCCTTCTATTTATTTTTCTAAAATTCACAGGAAATTAATATCTTTAATTAACCTCTGCCTTTGTTTATCTAAAAGACATCAGCTGGTTCAAAAGTTTTGGTGAAGGACAAAACCGTCAACATTGGCACATAAGGAACTACTTAATTCCTTAGAAAAACAACATAAAAATGAGGACTTGGAATACACGGTGACCACTGATTATTGGAAAAAATAATTTTTTTAAGCTTTTGCAACACCTGCAGTCCTTGCTTTGGTCAGCCTACTTCAGGTCTAGCAGATAACCTCCCTCAAGCTATTGAGATATTCCTCATATTCACAGTTGGACAGACCAAGAATGCTCTCTGCTTTGCAAGACCAACCCCTTCACCTGCAGAAAGCTTCTCTGCATAAAACCAGCAGAACAGTGTGCAATAAGGAAGCCGAAGAGGACAATTTATGTGTGTTTTTTACTGTCATCCTTTTCAGTCAGATCCAGAACAGACTTTCCTAGGAAAGAGAAATCAGATCTTTAAGTGCAGTAATGTGATGGTGCCAGGACCACTCCATGGGACCTGTCTCTTCTTCTAAAAAGAACTGTAATCAAAACATACAAGATTATTTCTTGTTTTCTCTCTTTCCTATGATGGAGAGATGCTGGGCAAAGTCGTGAGCTAAGAGAAGTGAAAAAAAGCAGGCAATTTGCTGGTACATAACCAAATACATGTGTTGCTCCACTGTGCTTAACGGGACGGTGCTCAAACTCGGTCTCTCAAACAGTAACCAGAAAAAATGGTGTGAGGACTAAAGCTGTCAGGGTATCTTCAACAAATCACAGAGCAAAGACACCAGGCAATGCAGTGCATCAGGTGGGGTTTCAAGCTAAACCAAAGCATGGCTCTGCAGGCCTTAGTGTGGCCAGAAGATGGACAGAAGGTTCCAAGAAGCAGCGTGCTGGCCTGACGGGTGTCTACCAAACTGCTGGGGGGGTGGTTTGCCCCAGCGGCATTTCTGGAAGCACCTTTTCTTCCTGTTTCTGTGCTGGCATTTAGTGGCAGTTCCCACTGGATTCGCAGTGGAAAGCCCAGCGAGAAGGTCCTTGGAATGCTCACCAGGAGCTGCATCTTCCATGACCTTTGAGGAACAAAGACGTATACTTTTTTCGGATTATTCAATTTTCTTTTGTTAGGTTTACATATAATAAACTCTTGCTCTGAACAGTGACATTTGACATTTCCAGCTGAGTACTCTTATGACCCACCAGAACAGATGATCAGGAATCAAGAGTGACTTCTTTTTTTCATCTTGGGCAAGTCCCTTAATACCTTTTTGCCTCAATCTGTGAATGTTGACTTCCATCAGCAGAATTGGCTGCTGATTTACTTTTGCCTCCCGCTGAATAACATTCCCAAAGACAAAGCGTTATTCAGCGCTAGAATTGGTGGTGCCGACATTTCCTGCACAGGGACAAAAAGACTAGCACTATTTTTAGTGAGGGCTTTTCTTTCCATTGTCCCTTTCTCTGTGAAGCTGTATTTTCCAGTGCTTTCTAGTCCAGCTTTTTTTTTGTGTGTGTACATTGATTGAAAATCCCGTGGGATGAGTTTTGGTTTCAATTAACTTTTATTAATATAGATCACGCTATAGGCTAATTCTTGGAGCGTGGCTGAGATCAAACCCGCTGTTAGTAGCTGCATTTAGGATTCAGTGCTTGGAATAACATGCTGTGAATAAGTTGGCTGGACTTTTCTAGATATTTCTCAACAAGAACATTTGATGTAAAACTGCATCATTTCTATGAGTGGAGTCATCTAAAGAAACAGCTCAACGTGCTTGTTTCCAAAGAAAATCCCCTCTTAGATTCAGGGAATATTTTCAGCTTGGTTCTGGAAGGCCACAGGATCATCACCATCATCATCACCACCACTTCAGTCTCACGTTGCTCCTACCTTTATTTCTTTAGCATATATATATTTCTTTAGCTTTATTCCCCCTAGACCTTATGGATACTGTTGAACTATTTAAGATCACCCCCATTTAGGTCAGTAAGATTAACTTTGCTGCCCTTAATAGCCAGTAAAGCTGGTTGCCTAAAATGCAGTTTATGAAGATTGAAGTCTCTATGTACATACAAGAGTTAAATCTCAGTGACAGTGGCCTAGATTTTCTGTTAATACTTTCTGTGGGACAGAAAAGTCAACACCATGACTAAAGGTCGATGATTAACATGAAAGGTGGCAAAGAGAAATAAGGATTTCTGTGATTTGGGCTATGTTCTGCCACTGACTCACCAGTCGGTGTTACAGTAACCGCTGCTGCGCTCCCCTCCATTCCTCAGCTTGACCATTTGCAAAATGGAAGAATCCACCTCCTTCCCTCCACACACCAAACCGAAGCTTTGACACGCCAGCCCTTTGGATGACACTGTAAAGAAATGGAAAGTTTGGGTTGGTTTGGGCTTTTTGAACACAGCTTTGACACTGCAGAACGAGTCGAGACCTTGGTCTCTGTTAAAGAACACAGAATGCTCGAGGAGGAATATAAACCAGCTACTGCTGAGGCCATTTGACTATACCACGGGAGAATCAGTGCCACAGCAAGAGTTACTCATATTGCCACCATGTCATACTAATGCCATCAAGGCACTACTTAACTCCTGGGCAAAAAAAATATGTAATTATTGCCTTGTCATGGATCTGGAATTTTCTTTTTTAGCCAGTAATTTCTGTTCTGATCTGTGCAGTCTCCATAAGTGCTGGTTTGGGTGGTTTTTTTCATATCAAAGACATCATCATTCTCCTAGCTAGTACATTCTCTACCTCTCCTGGGGACAGAAGTGGTGATAGCAAGGATAAGGAGTCCTCCTTCAGTGATGACCACATGCACTAACTTGAATGTACTTTAGAGCCTTTTGGTGAAGTGTGATTCAGAAGACTTAAAAGACTCCTGACCAAGGACACACTTCTCTTTTTGGGGGTTAACCTTTCCTTTGAACTGGAAGAAAACAAACCAGAACAATAAAAACCACACTCGGGGTGAGGTTTGCCCTGGGACTGTGAGGTCCAGATGTTAGATAAGAAGCCTGGTGCATAAAGAAGCTTGAGCAGTTATAAAGTTTTGTTTTGGTTTGCCTTATTTTCTTCAACAAGCAACAAAGATGAAAAAAAACCCCAAAACCCAAACCAGCAAGTCTGTGTTTGTAGCTGAGAGATATCTTTGACTGCAGGTCACACCACAGATGATGAAAAGTAAGTTACGGGCAGTCTGATGAAGGGATATTTCACAAAAATGTGAAAGGTTCCCCCCTCCCCGTTTCCTCTCTCTTCTTTTATTGATTTCTCTTGCTCCCATCGAGCTCTTGCTGCCTGGCACAGGAGCCAGATCCAATTACCCTGTCATGGTTTTCCTAAGGCTGTACATATAGTCCTTTCAGGTAATTCTGCCTTTCTAAGTACTCTCTCCTCTGCTTATGCATGGGGATCACCCCAGTAGGGCACTGGGGATAGTTTTTATTTTGGTATTAAATATCTCGTATGTGTCAGAGGAGAGACACATCTGAATCAAAATGCGCTTTGAGTCGGAGCCCCAAATACTTAAGAGTTTAGAAAATAAGTAGTGACTGGGAAAGCAATTCCCTCAGGGAAAACTTCAGAGGGAGCCACAGACCAAACCGAAACTGTAGCTCAGGCTCCCCTGTTTATATATACATACACACATATGGATAGATATATTTATATGTTTATGTATTTTTATATATACACACACATTTGTACTTGTGTGTATATGTAATGTCTATATAATTATACATTTTTGCCTGTGTGCATGTATTGGTAAACACACAGAGACACATAAAGACTTGCCTGTCACGTAGTTTCATCTTTTGCTGCTTTCCAAGCTGTTTCCCAAATCAAAGTAGCTTTTCAAGATTACGGCCCGCTCGAGCCAACACACATTTCATGTCCTCACCTGGAAGAGTCACCAGGTAGCCAGAGTAACCTTGGCACCACCTGGCAATACACCAGAAAGTCTAACATCATTCCAGGAATACATCAGTCCTCTTCTTCCCCTGTATAATGTTGTTATTTCTGCTTTTAACTCCCTCCAGAGTTTTAGCATGCGATAAAGCCATCTTCCCAAATTAAATGTAATAGGAGACAGTTCTAATGAGTAGGTCTGGCGTCATCTAGTTCGATGATCATGACCATCCTGGTGCCGCCAAGGAGGCAGAGTGGTCTAACGGGCAGGAGATAGGAGAGATGAGTTTTCTTTCCCACTCTGCCTCCGAGTAGAGAACTCACTTGGGCAAGATTTTGTGGCTCAGTTTCTCTGGTCCTGGTCGTGCCCTCCTTTTCCAGCCTCTCAACTTCAACCCGGCAAATCACTGCGATGTCTGGCGTTGCTGGAGGTACCACTGACTGGCCACAGCAAGAGTGAGACTTCCTGCTCAGCGGCTGTCCCATCCCAATTTGCATGCATACCCCCAAAAACACATGGCCTGGGAACTCTATGATGTGCTCACACGTTGTGTGCAAGTCCCGTGGACCTGTGAAAAAAACGCGTCCAGAAGCAAACCAAACAGCTCAATTCACCATTGTTACACCAGCTCAAATGAAAATGGCAGCACGGAGGAGTCACCTTCACCTCTTCATTTCAGAAGCTGGAGCTCAGCTTCAAATCTCGTCACTCACTTTCTCACGTTCACTTATAGAAATACATCTAACATGCTTCATACTGTGAGTGTGTCCAAGCTTCATCCACCGACCAGCGAGCTGGACCACGTCGTATTCACTGATTCACCCTACCTCCCTGGCCCACCTTCAGCAGATCTTCTAATGCTCTGCAGAAATTTCCTCACTTGGGAATGTCTGATGCATCCTTTAAATTGCTTCTTTTTTTCCCCTACGTAACACGCACACCAGCCACCTAATTATTAACCTTGACCTTGGGGAAAAAAAAAAGCAAGCAGGAGAGTGCATTTAATAATAACCCCAGTGAGCTGAGGCAGCTTTACAATTACGTTGCATAATGTAGTCATGAGAAGAGGGTTACCAGGGAGATAATGGTAAACACCAGCCTTAATTCTGCCTGAACAATAATTGGAGTGATCTCCCTTTGTGACTGGGGTAGAGGAGAAAATTGAGTGGCTAAATTTCCAGTTACCACAGATGTTAGTAAAATATGCCGCCCTTCACCATTGACTAAATTATGAGCTACCTCTGAGAAGGAATTGTCTGGCTTCCTCTCCATGCACACCAGTCTGCAGGTAAACATCATTTAAATGGGAAAACAGTGTTGGTTCCAGCACAACTGGTATCTTTCGATGGTGTTACTACATCTCCTCATTGGAGTGGCCCTATCAAACTCTTCTATTTGTTGGAGTATTCATCAATCCTGACACATTTTTTAAATAATATAGGACTTATAGTCCTTGTCCACGAGGGTTGAAGTTATCCTGGTGTGATTCTTTTGCCTTCACTGTGTGTGACCCATGGTCATCCCCATGGTTTAGTGGTGGGTTTTGACAGTCTTGGGTTGATAGCTGGACTAGATGATCTGAGAGGTCCCTTCCATCCTAGGCAATTCTGTGATTCTCTGACCCATGAGGGAATCTGCTGCTGGCAGCTGCTCATTGTCCTGCCTCCTTGCTCTCTGCACTGGCTACAGCTCTGAAGCATCCGTCTTATCTCTGGAGCACCTCCACAGCTATTAGCATGGCCACCTCCTTGCTCTAGCAGGACGTGGAGAAGTCAGGTCCGTGCCAAAGGAGGAGAGTTGGGATGCTGAGAGGTTTGCTGGCAGAGTGTTTGGTCCTTTCCCACCCCAATCTGTTCATCACCATCCGTTGCTGATTTTTGCTTCTCTGCTGTTACCGACAGAAGCTCTGCATGGACTCGGTGCCACTGGAAGCACGGTCAAGGCCACTCTTAGTTTGGAAATACACTCAGGAGAAGAACAATAGACAGCTCTGGAGTGGCCTCTTCCCTGGAGCTCTCCTTATTAATTTATTAGCCCCTTTTGGGACCTTTAGACTCCTTCACTGATGTCATCTACTCAAATTATCACCACGAAGCTGCGTTTTCTTTTCCTGGTCAACAGGAACAACAGCAAAGCCTGAAGAAGCCTGGGTGTGCTTGCCTGCGTTTTCTGCTCTAGCCAGAGCTTCCACCCAAGGCCGGGTGCCTCTCCCAGCCTACCTCTGCTACAGCCCTCTCTCCAGATACTTTAGGCAGTGACTTCTTCAGCTTTTATTTATATTTAGAGCAGACTGAGCATTTTCAAACTAAAATGTGGTTTCAGTTCCCCATTGGCTTAGTTCTAGAGTCAACTAAGCCCAGCAACACGCTGGTGCAGCAACTCGTACCACATATGTAGCGGCCAGCCTTCACCACTTGTTCTCCCAGAAGACTGCCATCAGGGTCTCCAGGTAGAATTATCCAGCATCTCCTGTTAATATTTAAGTGAAGACAGGTTAGAAAGTTGCCCGCATTTTCCAGTGGGAAGTTTCTGTCAGCTCTGCTGTTGCTTTGGAGAAGCTGGGGCCAACAGAGGAGGTCCTGGTGGATCTAGGTTGCTGGATCCCAGTTAGCACTGGGATGCTAACTGAGTGATTATGTGGTGTGGAGCAAGAGAACTGGATGACCAGTGGACAAACCTGTGGTGGGCATACACTTCGCAGTGCTTGCAGCTCTAGTTTCTCCCATCTTTTCGGCAATTTGTGAGCTCGAGTCCCACTGCCAGGACACAGAGACCCCTTTTTGGCAGAGCAGCCAGGCCATCCGCTTCTGATTGCTTCTGATTCCAGCCAAATCACACCTTCTCTGCTGTAGCTTTCCACCAGCTACGGGTAACCTCAGCAGGCTCAAGCTCTGCTTGGCTGTAAAACCCAAGCCCTGCTGGGCTCGGACGGCGTCCAGCGCTGCGGTACCACTGTCTTCTCCCTCTCCCCTCCCCAGCGGATCTCTCTTGATGTCAAGCCACACTTGTTGGCACAAACACATCCTTTAGAGCTGTTTTCTACTACCCAATTAGAAGGCTGTCAGCGACAAGGCCATCACTCCTCCTGCAGCTTCTGACAAGCCTGGACACCGCTATACTGCTGTGGAAGATTAAAGGAGTCTTGCCTTTTGTGTTACCCAGCGGCTGTGTGCTCGCCAGAAACTAATTCCCCTTCCCGATGAATGTGTATGTGCAACAACTAATAGGCTCTGTAAGCCCGTCTTCATTCCTTATTAAAAGGAACACACTCGCTAAAGAACAGAGCTGTCTAATACACATTTCTCCCCCCCCCGGCCCCGTTTCCCCTTTCACTAAGCCTCAAGAGAGTTGCAGTTCCCGAGAATTAGAGACTTGGGGGGGTGGAGGTGCTTCCTAGTAGTTACGACAGGGCTGAGCATCAGGAATCCTAGATGCTTTTTAATGATTCATTTAGAGGCGATGGGGACTGCGTTAGTTCTCCAGCGATTGCTTTCTGCGCTGAAACTGAGGAACGGGTGGGTGGGCGATACTTTTACCTCCCGATTGCTGGCTCAGATCTCCTCTAGGCTGGTAGCAACAGAACCTCATTGTGCTCCCAAGGCTCTTCGGCAGTCGGTGTGAAATGAGTTGAATGACAATCCCGTACATTAACTTTACCACCAAACATAAAGATTACTGGGTAGTGGGAAAGAAATGTTGCTTTAATCTCCTGCGGCAGTAGAGAGGTGCTGGGATTTGTCAGGCGGTGGCAGAAGGAGTGATGGTCTGGGGGAGGACCAGATCTCAACAGCATCCCCGGGTGCATCGGAGACTGCACTTGGCCCATTAATGTCCAAATTCTGGCCGCGTTACTCGGCAAACCTGACTGATGGAATATGTAAAGCTAAAATCCAGCTGAAATAATTGATTACCTATAAATTTCATCCAACTCCCCAAGAAGTGGAACAAGCACGTACGGATTACTTAAAGCTTGTAAATTCACTTAGTGTCAGATAAAGGGTACCTACTTCCACTGGTGTAAATCTGGAGTAATTCCACTGAAGTAGAGGAAATGTAAGGTCAGTGGAGTTGACTAGCATTAAACTAGCATCGTTGAGAATAATTTTTTAGCTATAAAGAATGACAGATAAATGTCCTTTGAATTCCTGACCCCACTATGAAAATGAAATACAAGATGTGGAAACTCTTTGAAAGTGATAGAAATGTCTCCGTCTTAGATCTCCCTCCGTTAATCAAAACAAGGCACTATAATCAGCTCCGATTCTAGGTCTATCTGTAAGGAACAAAGCAAACTTAGAAAATTAAATCATTTAACACATTATTTCCTTCCTCATTTCAGCGCCGATTGAGTTTATTGCACAATTTCTCCCCCCCTTCCCTGCAGCTGGCTTGTTCTGCAGCCTGCGAGGGCTGTGGGTGCTGTTGCAGGGCAGGAACATCCCCAGTATCCCTGGAGGGATCGCTGCTTTGGAAGTTTCTCCTTTAGGCTCAGCGATCTGATTTTCTATTTACTACCTGCTGATTATTTTACGTAATAGGAAATATAATAAATATATAGCCAATGGCCTGGGCAGAGGAAAAATATTTCCAAGGTGGGATAGATCCCCTCATATTTCAATGACAGTTATGAACAATAGGATAGTTTGCAATCTCAGCATAATTTTCTGCATTTTCTACCCAGCACCCTGTGAGCGTTACAGAATTACTGTCCGTTTCAGTCATTATTAATGCATGGAAAAGGCATCGTTTTAATCTGGAAGGTGTGATTGGCTTTGCTTTCTTAGGAGAGTGTCCACGGAGATCCTGCAGGTGCATTCTGCACTATTGCTTTTCTGTGACTTGTTTAAAGTTTTATCAGGCTTTGTCCACTAATTGACTTTTTTCCCTATTCTCTTCAGTCTTCTTTCTAACCCTTCTGTGTTTTCAAGAATTCACCAAAACACGGAGCACGAATTTCTGGCCAGACAAAAATTACTCTTCTCAGGAAAAGTTAGACAGTTGAACTTCATGATTTCAAAGGTATTTTCCAACCTAAATGATTCTATGATTCTAAAAGCATGCACTGTAGTTTTCTAATTATTTCTATTTCAAATAGATTTCCTGTTAACTATGCCTACAGGAAATAAATGCAAATCTGTTACACATCGGTTTCTTAACTAAAGTAATTTGCTTTCCATGGCTAATAATAAGTGATGATTTTCAATTGACAACTTACTTCCTCCCAGTGTCGTTTAGGGAAAGCGTCAAGGAGAAAACTGTCAGGGAGAGAAATAATAATAATAAATGGTTGCTGGTCTGGCTGGGTTTCCTGCAAAGGCTGCCTTTGCACAGATGGCTTCCTGCGATAGCTCTTCCCGGGCACCACAGCTTGCTGGGTACTGGCTCATATAGATCAGGGGTGAGGGTTTGATGGCTGTAAAACATCCATGGGACAGGGCTTAGGCTGCGGTTGGGTCATTGGGGCTGCTTGGACCTGTATCAGAAACGGGATGAAATATCTGCCTGTGCGTTTCTCCCATTTCTCACAGCAAAGAAGGGTTAAAGATTTAAACCTCACAGTTTTCTGTATTTATACAGAACAGACATAAAGCAGTAAACTGAGGTACGGAGCAACTGAGTACTTGGTTCCGGGGGCTGTATGAGCAGAGGGGGGCTATGAACTATGCAACTTATATTTCTTATTTTCACCACGCTTTCCCGGTAAAACTCTGCCTCTTACCTTAAAGTAGGACATATGGCTGTTGTCACAGGTCTCCGTATCTTTACTCCCAGAGTTTCTTCCCTCCTTGTGTTCCTGTTGCTTTCCAAACCAAATGAAAAGCAGCATGGGGTGGCTTCTTGTTTGCTGCTGTAACATAAGCATCAGGATCAGATGTAAAGCAATACCTTCACCCCCCAACAGTGAAAACCCTCTCTTTGCAACAACACGAGCTATTGCTGGGACTGACTGGAAGCAGGAGAGATGCCTCTCTATCACCAAATATGAAGATGACTAAAATTATAACGAGGACAAGTTTGGACCCCACAGCAACACAAAATGCATCAGAGATTCTAAAGCCACCTTTCCACACCATGCAGTATACGCTGTGCTGCTCAGAAGACCTAGATGTCTGGGTCTCCTCGGCAGAGCTTCTCCCATTTCTTCCATGCACTCTTCCCAGGACTCCAACTTCACCCACAGCTCTCCAGGATGGGGAAATCAATTTTCTAAAAGCTGCAAGCAACACCTGGGCAGATTCAGAGAAGGTACAGGCTTCCTGCTGTGGCCAAAAGAGGGGGGGACACACTCGTTGGGTGTGGAAACTTGCTTAATATCTGACCATAGACACTTAGGGCTACAAGTCCTTTGCTCCCATTACATTTTTACATGATTAGCCTTCCCACAAAGATTTTATTTGCTGAAATAGAACACAAATGTGGAGAAGACAGTCTTTTTCTCCTCTGGGTGAGAGCTTGAATATTTATTTCCCAGCATCCATGACCTGACCAGGTTTAAGATTCCAAGGCCACTTTTCACCTCAGCTGTAGTGAAGTAGGAGAGATTGACTGTAGATGCCCCATCCCTGGAAACGTTCAAGGTCAGGTTAGATGGGGCTCTGAGCAACCTGATCGAGTTGAAGATGTCCCTGCTCATTGCAGAGGGGTTGGACTAGATGACCTTAAAGATCCCTTCCAACCCAAACCATTCAGGACATAGAGGATTTAGCCCACAGAGCAAATCACAGAGGATGATTTCAGTAGGGATGAAACCCCCAGGTGAGAACAGAAAGAGGTAAGAAGTGAATGTAGAGATGCAGCTTGAGATCTTCTTCATTTACAGTGCACATGTGAGGCAAGACCAAGTCCACAGGTCCCTTCAGTGGTTTTTAGCGTGGAGGAACAAGATCCCCACCTCAACTAGCAAGTTAAAGTTGCGCTAACGTGTCCTGTAATTGCTGCCGAGTGGATGGGCTCAGTCACAGACAAGAATTCTGGATTCTTAGATGGCTCAGAAGTAGGTCTATCTCTTGTAAGCTTTCCTTTTTAAAGGAATCATTGGTTTAAGTATTTACAGCGATATTGGAGAAAAAGGAGAGCGTCTGAAAATTTCCTGCTAAAATCAAACAGCAGCAGTCAGTTTATCTTGAGGAAATTTTGCTAGCATATGTGTCGCAGAACCACTATTTTCCAAGACTATTTCAGCTTTAATGAGCTTTGAGGGTTATCAAATTACTTCCTAGTCAGCATGGGCAAAATTTACTCTATCTTCACGTAGTCCTCGCTTGTCCTTATAAGCTTAGTAGTAGCTGCTTTCCTCCCACCTCTTGGGTAAGTAATAAAACCTCTTCATCCACGGACACACACTCTACAACTCCAGCCCTACTGCGATGCTTCTGCTATGGCTTAGAGAGAAATCCTGGTTTAGAAAGACTTCCCAAGCCATTCTGCCAGTGGCCCCTGCTTAACAGCTCTGCAGGATTCGATTCTTCTACGTGAAGACTGATTTCCCAGTTTCCCAGTTTAAAGTGAATTTAATTGTGCTCTCAGTTACACCTTTGGTCACTCAAATATAGAATTCATCCTGACATTCCTCCTGCAAGTGTGTATGCTTCATTAACGTTAGGACAAGTGTGCTACTGTGAAATGAAAGTATTTAAAAATTTGAAAAATAGTCTAAGACCATGAAACCAAGCTAGATTTTCATGGGGAAAGAAAGCTTCAGTCCCACTATGTATACCTCCAGGAAGGTACATTTTATTCTCTATGAAAGCCTGATTTTTCTCCCTTCTAAAGCTTTTATTTTGCTTGAGTTCAAATGATTGTATGATTGACTGACAGATGGAAAGACAGACATGCAGCCAGCCGGGTGCTAATGGGGACAACCTCTTCTGAGCTGCCTTGGCCAACATTTACCTGAAGCCGATCACCTCTTGCCTGTACTGGCTCCCATCTAACCCAACTTACCAAAAACTTGGGGGAGCTTGAATTTCTGGCAGAAATCAGTAAGCTTGTATACAGACATCTATAATAAATCTTAACACTCTCTTTCTTACCTCCTTTCCCTGAAATTTTAGTTTTCCAACAAGCTGCCCAATTTCCTTTAATCACACAGCAAAGCCTCTACCTTCAATATCCACAGTGGACTCTTTTATCACCACGATATTTATTGTTAACTGACCCGTGGAACCTATTCAGCATATAAACCTCTTTTTTTTTTTTTTTCCTTTTTGACCACAATCCATTTCCCCTGTGTGCATGTGTTTCGCTCGCTCCCTGTATCTCATCCCATCCCATTAGCTCTCTGTGCTGAATAGCCTGTTCCAGGACATCAAACTTTAATTTAAACAGAAGATGATCAATAAGCTTAGCAAATTGCCTATGGCAACATCAGCAGTTTGAATCAAAGGGTTTTATAGGTAATTTAAAGGGCATCCTCATTCACCCCCACAATGTGGTATATACCTATTGCTTGCTTTGCCAATTACAGCTCAGTTGGCTGAACAAGAGGAGTAACAGCTTTTTCTCCCCACGCGAGCTGGGAAATGGCACACAGCACCTATTCTAGGTGGTTTTGATGGTGTGTTTTGAAACCACAAAAGTCAGGGCGTCTCAGGGAGGGGGGAAATTTCTGACTCACAAGACTTGTTAAAAAAACCCCACATCAGAGCTTAGAATCAATATTGGCACTACAGAAACGGAGGTGTAAAAGGAACATACATGCACTCCTCAGTCCAACCCTGTTCTGCTGCTGCTGTGGCTTGGGATCACCATATATTTGTGTAAAGGAGGAGAGACTATATTTTAATCTCTTTCTAGAATCTCACCAGTTTGATTTGCAGACATACTAGGTAAATCCACAATATTTATGTCAGAGAGCTTACATAAAGAAAATCTACATCTGTAACCACAGGTTTGAGGATGCTTTGTTTGTACCAAGTTCCATGCCCACTGGCCTGGATGATGATAATTTAAAGTTGCAAGTACCTTTATATTGAACTTTCCTCAAGGACATGAATTGCTGGTTTGAACACAATCATGTGGAAAATGAACCACTGAGTTGGCCTGATGGCTCAATAAAGCCAACGGCTGCCTGGCATATGGGTGATGGTTCTTTCCTCCATCTTTTATCTTCTGTACCAGCAGCAGGTGCATATTGAACCCCTACCGCATTGGCTTGAGCTACCAGGTATCTTTGTTAGCAGAAGAAACCCATTACTGCATATGGGAGAGAAGAAAAGGCATGAAAAGGGGGATCAATCAGAGAGTGATGCAGGAGGTGGCTGCCAGCCAGCCCATGGGAGATAGCAAAAAACCTCTTGAGATGTTCTTCTGCAGGGTTCTTGAAATCTTGTGTTGTGGAGGGGGGTTCTTGGGGCATGGGGTAGCAGCGGCAAATGTCTCTGGCCCATGTTTCAGCCTCTTAAACATTGTGCCCTGTTATTTAGGAGCACAGGGGGCTGATAAGGCTCTTGTAAGAGGGGATATATGGCTCTAAAGGCACTTAGCTCCCAGCTGGCTCTGGGTCGGAAATTACACAATGGATGTTGAAATGTTGGCCTGTTGAAAAGTTGTCATTCGAGTAATGGATGCTTTATTTCCTGTTTTTGCTGAAAGCTAAAGCGAAACATAATTAGCAAGCGAGAAAGCAACCTTGGCAGTCAAACAAAAAAAGCACATTTTGGGCGCCTGAGCCAATTAAAATTGTTTATGTAGCCCCTGAACAATATTTTTCTCCAAACCATTATAACTGAGAGAATTCATCATAACACAGCCAGGCTCACCGAGCTGATTCTGTGCCCTGCTGTCTGCCACCAGCTCCCAAAGATGAACTGAAAACACACTGCAACCTCCAAGACGCGTGTAGGGATGAGGGAGAAAAGGCTCGTGACTGGAAGGGGAAGGCTCAACTCCCATTTCTTTTTGTTCTGGGTCCATCCTGAACATACAAGAATTTAATCTGCCTTCACAATTGAAATGCATAATAATTTTAGATTACAAGTCTCTTGTTTTCAGCCTATCTTACACTGCAGAAGCTGAGATCCTCTCCTTTTGATTCTCTAAACTCAGAGTTAAAAAAACCCACACAGTCTTTGATTCTTGAATCCATACCCTGTTTGGTTCTCATGTGGGTGCTCAAAGATTGAGTTTCTGATGAAGTGAGGTCTGGCTTCTCTTCTTGCTATAGGAGAAAATAATCCTTTAGGAAAAACCAATAGGTGGACAAATATTACTGCTATTTAGTATGAAGTTCATCTGCTCCTCTCGTAACAAATTATTGTGCTTTCCATTTTTCTCTGAATTCTCAACTTTCATTCCTGGATGCGTAGTCATTTTATGTACAATATGTTAATGTATTTTTATGAATTGGCCTGGTTTGATGTTTTGCTTGTTTCTGAAGCAAAGTTAAATCTGGTTGTGAAGCTTATCACCATGCTTTGGTAGAAGTTATACATGTCCTGAAATAAACAAAAGTGAACGGATCGATACAGAGGAGAAACACTTTTTCTACCATGTAGCCCATCACCAAGCGATAAACATTAAGTGCACACACATGCAAAATGAACGCTGCCTGTGTCTAGACTTGCCCAAAGTTGTATTTTTCTGTAAGTGTGTTTTGCTTACTGCCTATTTCTGGCCATGTTCAGTGTGTGCGTGTGTTTATGTTATCGAGAGTAGCCTGTTTTGTTTTGAGACTTTCAGAAAGAAAAATGAATTGGGTGTGACTTGCCCTGGGAATGTTCTCAAAACAAAACGCTGGGTGGGTGTTTGGTCTGTTTTGACTTGCCCTTGGTACAGTCTAGAGCACAAATGGGGCGAGTGGACTCGGGGATCATAGGTGCTCGGAGCAGAAATCTGGGGCTCAGGCTCCAGTTCCCACTGAACTGAAGTGCTAAAAAGGCACCTCGTTACTCACAGTGCCAGTGAAATACTGGGAGAAGCTTGTATAGGAGCAGTCCTTCCACTTAAATACAGATTTTCACATTTATTTAGCACTAGCAGATATGTATTAGCACTCATAGATTGGCAATCGTAGAATAGTTTGTGTTGGAAAGGACCTTAAAAGTTCATCTCACCCAACCCTTCTGTCATAAGCAGGGACATCTTCAACTAGATGAGGTTGCTCAGAGCCCTGTCCAACCTGACCTTGAATGTTTCCAGGGATGGAACATTTACAACTTCTGTGGGCAACCTGGGCCAGTGTCTCATTGCCCTCACCATATAAAATACATAAATACACAAACCTGGGTGAAGGGAGGAATTAACCATAGTCTTGCAGAATGGGCCGGTGTGAGCATTGAATGACCAAAACCAATAAAGGAAAGGTGATCATGGTGGCAGTAACTGTAGAGGACAACAGGCACAAATGGAGCTGTGGTTACACTTTTGCAGATACACCAGTGTGGGACAAGGAGGGTGAAACAGGGGTTGCTGACAGTCGTACAGCGACAGGGATACTTGCCAAAGTGTGTGCTGTGTTGGAACAGTCACCAAGAGGATCCAGGAAAACCTGGAGTTTAATGTCATTGGTATAACTCACCTGTGGTTCATATGATAGTTAGGATTTCTGCTGCTCCACGAGGGTTTCATCTCGGCCCATGCTGAAAGCTCCTCATCACACCTCAGTTTGCAAAACTGGGACCAGTTGGCTCCTCTGGAATAACCAGACCTGAAGTGCTGGCTGGCAAAAGCAGCAACACAGCCTCTGCTTAACCTGGTGTGAATCCACTTCCCAAAGAAGTCTCCTGGGCATCTTCCTCTAGTTCTCTTACTTTACTTGGAAAAATGTTCTTAGGTCCTGAAAATAAAACGTCTTTATTTTCTTGCTCCTCTGCATAGAAAAATAAAGCAACATAAAGTATTAATACTTCTGTTAGCCCGTGTCTTACATACCAAGAATACTTTTGATCCAGAAATTAAGCAGTATTATTTACTAACAGTATAAAATCAGTAATGAAACATGATGTGCATGCTCTTACCTGGTCAAACAAGTTATTTTTTCCTATGAAATGTATTAATCCCAAGTGGGTCTAGCGGTTTTCTTTGATAAATGTACTCTGTGATGGGGTAGAGAAAGGAGCAGCCTGGTAAGATCACGATAGCCTACAAAACACTTTGAATGAAACAATTGCTTGTCTAAAAGCTAACGATTTGGTCAAATCATTGCTATTGTGAGGTTGTGGGTTTCGTATTACTGTCATTGTGGCATTAATACACTGAGAAATTCAGATAGTTTATCAGTATCCATTAAGGAATGGAAGGAAATTAGGACAAAAGACTAAGTTGTTTATTCAAGGTTGTGTTTTATTTATCCTCTGGCTTTTAAAAGCCTCCTGTTTTATGTGCCTTCTGGGCACACAGACTTCAATTTAAAAACATCACCACTAAAACAAACAACCAAACTGACAAAAGTCAGCTCAGGGAGAGCAACTGAGATGTAAAAGCAACTCAGTACTCGCAATACCCCTTGAGGTAAAAGCCTTCCGCCAAGGTTGAAGGATGATGACCCCTGGATCACACCAAATGGGGAAATCGTGACAGAGGATGTTCTTCCTCTGCCTCTGCAAACTCTAAATCTGTGAACTCTTAGCAGTGTAGGCTCCTGAGATGGAGGTTAAGAGGTTGTGTGGGGGATGCAGGACTGGGGGATGTGATCACATCCCTTTGTGTATTGCCACCGTGCTAGTACGGAGGCTCAATTAAGCTGTGAGCGCTTCCATGTATAATAGATGGGAAAAAAACAGACAGGAAAAGTAGAGATAGAAGGGCAAATATTTCTATTTCTGTGGACAGATGATAAGCACAAAACGTTGTGAGCTTTCTCCCTGACCCTATCTGATTTTCCAGCCTCTTCTCTGGCAGCTCAAGGCTCTCATATTTTCCTTTTTGTTACCCACAGTTGAACTCACCAAACAGCAATATATTGGAACATTCCAAAACGGTTCATTGACAGATTTTTTTGTTTTCTGTTTTATTACTTCCTTTTCTGACCATCAGGGATTGTTAGAAGGTCTGTGCTGAGGATAGACTCAGTTGAGTAGAAACAGCTATTAAAATTCTCCTCAGGGAGATTCTCCTGAATTTGTTTTCACACATCTTACAAATTTCACAGCTTCTCCTTCATCACCACCCCATGTCCTCAGACCCACCTGACCAGGGTGGGACCTAGAAGTCCCCAGCTGAGTTCCAGCAAGAGGGGAAACCCTTTCTGACCCACCTTCCCTTGTCATCTTATGCTCCCTGGTCATCTCTCCAGAACCAACAGGTGTCTGGGGACCAGCTTACCTGAGATGGACAGCAGTAGAGTCCCGCATCCAGTGCTGAGAATCCTCACATTTTCTCACACTACCGGCTTGAGGATTGACTTTTTAAATTCTTCTGTAAAAGTCTATCTTTTCCAGACGGTTGTGAGGTTGAGGCTTCAGTGTAGTGTTATGAAGACATCCCTTTGTGACCAACCTCGGTGTCACTCTGAGGTTGCAATGAGTGATTAGCGACTGTCCCTCTTCTGTGTTGGGATGGGAACACATTCTGCAATGGCCATCAAACTGAACATCGTCAGACGCAGCAGTTTTCCTGGATTCATGGTGTCTCTGATTCTCACTGCTGGCCTAGTAAATATTCTTAAAAAAAAAAAAAAAAGAAAAAGATCTGATCTGAAGACACAATGAGGAACTTGGACAGATCAACAGTAGACCTCATCTCTGCACATCCCCCTCAATCCCCAAACACACAGATAGCAAAACTACAGCAAAACAGCAATGCAGTAGATTTTGGTTAAAAGACCAGGTTAGTTTTCCAGTCAGATTCTGTATTATTAACCAAATTAAGTATTTCTGTTTCCTCTTGTAGAACATGGTGAGAGCAGGTTGGCTCTCACTGCATAATCCAAACGTAAGTGCTCTGCACAGTTCTTCTAGCATGTACGTAGGGGTGGGTGGATGAGTTGATGGAGGGAGAGAGGAAAGGAGGGAAGGAGGGAGGGAGGGATGGATATGTAGGTCCTGGACAGTCTAACAATCAAATGATATTGATGTACCTCAGGATGGAGAGGAAATTAAGCCGTCTCACCACTTGAACAGTGTTAAGAGGCCATTATGTTAATTAGTTTTACAAGAAAAACAACTTTATACCCACCACGGCCCCTGTGCCGTATTCACAGACATTGTGGCATCTCTTATCAAGAGCCTACAAGGGAGGTAACCTGCGAGGGAATAAAGCACAGGAACTGCTTCTTCAGTTCCCTGAAGAATCTTGCTGCGCCAGGGCAGTTCTTCCTTTTGACTAATATTGCCAGATGAGGGTGGCTTTCCCAGTACAAACTGGTGGGGTTTTCAGGGAAGGGATGACACCAATTTGCGAAATAACCCTTTGGGTGGAAGGACCCTGCGCTGCCTTCTGGCACACACCGAGGTTTTTTTACGTTCTGTTGAGGAAACACAGCAATGTTTGGAGAAGCCAAACAGGGAGGCGAAGAGGAACCAGGGCTCTTTTAAAATACTTTGGCCACAAACACAAATCCTAAACCACTTTTTTCTGTGCCCTGTCCCCTCGGCGCAGAGGGACCAGCAGCCAATTGCATTATAGCGCTGCTGATTACTTATGATTCCCTTCCTGTGAGGACAGGCCCTGATGTGTTGTTTTTTGATAACGCTGGCTCCTTTAGAGCAATAATGCTGGTACAGTTTCCTGCCTAATCGGAGAGCAATTACTGTACCTCAAAAGGGAAAACATTTAGGAGAACCCAGTTTTAGCTCAGAAGTGATAACAGGAACATTTTCTTGCTAAGCCGTGGTTAGACTTGAGCTCATTCAAGCATCTCCCACAGCAACACGTGACAAAAATCAAAGAGAGAGGAGAGGCCGAGGGTTGTTTTTATCTACATGTTCCTATATGACCAGAATCCCCTGCTGCCTGCACGGTTTGGGAGCTGGGATTTTGTTGGTGCCCATCAGTTGAAAGGGAACATGGAATCTTTTCCCTCTGGGTCCCTAATCTGAATTTGCTCTAGTTTAGGAGTGAGCAGCGTTTGCTATTACTGATTTCTGATCTGTGTCAACTAAGCTAGTGGCCTTGGCCAGCTCTTCACTGGTGATCACAGTCAGAAGCAGAAGGCTGTACTTCAGTGCTTTGCAGACATTTTGTTTCCTTTGATTAGCTGGTAAACCCATAGCTATTTTCGAATGAATATGCTAAACCTGTATGGAAGCAAAAATAAAAGATTAAAGAGTTGAAAGGTTACTCCAGCAGAGTAGCGCAGCCAAAGACAGCATTGTCCTGTAGTATTGAAAGGGGATGGGCAAAAAAAATAGTCTCTACTTGGACTTCTGGCACATTTCTGGTGATTCAGTGCTTTCTTTAGGACTCACACACTCAGGCATTTCCACCTAAGCCTGAGGCATGTGCTTTTGACCTCCTGGCTGGAGAAGTCTCTGGCTACAAAGGGTGTGTGTCTGTGGTGAGAGAAGCGCTATCTTACTGAAGTCGAGCAGGGAAAGGAAATGACTCAATCATCAAAAGGCCCTCCTTCCTCAGGGAACCGTCCTTAATCAGTATTATCCCGTTACAATAATACTATTTCAGAAGGACTGTGAACCAGAGCACGGCGTAGCCATGTAAACTGCTTCCTGTATTTGCCAAACAAAACAGCATTCAGCAATTAATAGAATTCAGATATTAGTCTTGCTATGATAAAACAACAACCGTGGCTGTTCATCCTGCAACCCGTCTTGGCACAACCCTTCTCCCAGGAAGAGTCCTTTTCTTTTGGATCCGTGTTACCTGCTACTCCAGGAGAGAATAAACAAGAATAAACAAGATTGCTTGCTTTTTGCTTGGCTTAAAGTATCATAGCTATGAAAATTGTCCTCATTACCCTTGCAAGAGCTGTTGCAAAGCTTCCTCCTGGGATACCCTGATTAGTCATTGCTTTAGTATTAAGCTGGGATACTTTGTGTTGCTTGCCAGGGATCCTGCACAATCTCTACCTTTCGGTGCTTGATAATAGGCAGCTCCAGAAGTTGGCAGTGGAAGCTACAGAATAAAGCAGTGGGTCCTTCAGAGCTTGGGGACCAGGAGCATTACAGAGGCTCAGCTCGCCATAATTAACTCTGATTAGACACAGCCACAGATGGGCAGCATCTCAGCAACAAGCGGACCGTTTGTTCTTCTTTGATTTCATAGGAGAGAAGCTCACAACGTGACAAGCAAATGCCACTTGTAACTTGCTCTTCCCTCACCATTGCCCTTTCAGTGCTGTCCCTCAGTCAGCGCCGTGGCTGAGCACAGAGGGATTGCTCGTTGACTTTTGTCTGGCAGTAAAATCATAGCAGGGATGAAATGAAAATTTCTGTTGCTGCCATCAGGACTGTTGCTGCTGCATTTGTAGTTTGTAGCATCTCAGGCCTGGTGAGGGAACTGAGACTCCATGGTGTCCCTATGGATTGACCATCCAGCGAGCAGACAGATTCCGAGCTGGAAAGCTTTTGTAACGCTATCAGAAAAGATGCAACAGGTGAATACAGAAAACAAGGCTGAGAAAATGCTAAATAATAATAGTGGAGAGCTAGATCAAGGTAACAAGCATATAAAACACATACTGGATGAAAAGTATTCTTGCATAAATTAATTTTTATGTGGAAGTTTTCAAATAAGCAAAGGAATCTGGAATGACAGGTGAAAAACCTGCCTAGTGAAACTTGAAAGCTTTTTTATCTTTGCAGATGCCAAAAAAAAAATGAAATTGAATCTTTGTCCAAAAAATCATGGAGGACGCCCAATTACCCAGGATGACTTCACCAGTGTGGGTTTTACTCCTGAAAATAAATTAGCTGATAACCAAACAGACTGAGCATGGGCATTTCAATACACTGTGTAGACATTTGCTGTGAAGCCTTTCTGTGTGGGCTGCATGGGCTTAGAGAAGACTGGCTGCCACGACACAGCTTTGGCTGGGAAGTTTTAGAGCCCACCTTTGGGTTTGGGTTGGCTTCTAGGGTTTGGGTTCTTTCGCCAAACGTAGGAATTAGACGCCGCAAATGCATAAGGATTAGAATAGGAATGGATCAGAGGCAGAGAACACGGGTCTTTTCCTGGAAATATAGGCTGCAAACTTTAGCTTCTGCCTCAGCTGGTTTCTGGGTACTGCCTCGATGGTAATGCTAAAAATGCAAAATCATTACAGTGGATCTTCTTATCATAAGAGATGAAACTAATGGCCTAAATTTATGGTTGATGTAATTTCACTGAAGTCAGTAGATTTACACTACAGAGCCTAACCATATGTTTGGGGTTTTTTATACACGATAAAATTGAATGATGTTGATGATACTGTGACAGCTGTGATGTCTTGTTTCAGATCCAAAATGCCTCAAAACTTTCCACTGTACGATAATCCAGAGGGGGTGAGTGTGGTAATAGTGAAGTTGCACATTTGATGCTCAAGTCTGTATATTGGATTTGCAAGAATGGCGTCACAGAATTTGTCAGAAAAAAGACTTCCCTTTAAGTACTCTGTATATGAGTAAGATTTGAGCTAAGGAAAAAAGCCTCATATCTGAATTCAAACTGCAAAGTTCAAAAAGAGAGAATGATGGTACCAATATAACCCAGGTGAGATATGACTAACAACAGAAGTGACAAAAAATAAATCATTTTCTTATTACACTGACTGCCAGCGAGGGCACAGAGCTCCTGCAGATCTACCATGCTCTAAGCACACTTCTGGGCATAAGTTGACAAAAGTAGAGGTTAAAATTCTCTCCATTGGATAGGGTCTTATCTTTACGTTGCTTGGGAAAACAACGGTGAAATTTTGGGGGGCATTTGGGACTCTGTTCAAACACCACTGAAATCAAAGTGTTCTTTCCACTGGCTTTGGATTAAAAAAGAAACTGATGGGGTGAGGAAGGATAGACTTTGAAAGACTCGGGAGATATTAATTCAGCTCTTGGCTTTGCCAGAGGTTCCCAGGGTGATCCTGGGAACACTGCCTCATCTGCCTCTGCAAGTTTTCCATTTGTGTAGTCAAATGATTCTGCTGCCTTTCTACCACCTTTTGCCTGTNAGTTTTCCATTTGTGTAGTCAAATGATTCTGCTGCCTTTCTACCACCTTTTGCCTGTCCTTGGAAACTATCTGTGTAGGATCCATCTCAGACTGGTGTTTGTACAGCATCTGTCACACTGGGATCCCAGCTGAGGGAAAATTAGAAAGAAGGACATTGGAATGACGGAATGAATGGAGTAAGTGATTTGGTGGGAAGAACATTAATTATGAAATATTTTAAAAATTAGCAGTTCAACTAGCAAAACATTAGAGTATTTTGCACTGCACTATACTCTTAATTTTAAATCCTTGAGTCAGATTGGTCTCACTTTCTGTGCTGGAGCTAAAAAACAAGTGACATATTGACAAGAAAATATCTTAGCATTTCACCAATTTAGAAATGTCCACTAGAGGATTAGCAAATTTGAACTTCTGGCTTAGCTGTGATCACACAAATACTTTTTTAATAATCCATTATAAGCAATTATCCATGTCTTATGGTACAATCTTGGAGGTGAAAAAGAAGACTGGGATTTCCTATTTTAGTGTGAACCGGAAACTTGTGGTTTCTGAAGACAGAAGACTAGATTCTTCTGAATCTGCTGCTATAAAAATGAATGGCACTTCTAAAACTAAAACAAAAGTATGGCTGCAGCTCCAAGATAAAACAAGGTCAAGTTTTAATCAGTGAGAAAATTCATCATATATTCAGTGAAACAACAAAACAAGAGCATCAAGAATATCAGCAGGGCTTTCCGGAATTTATTTTGGTGTTTATATGAAATTGTGCAAACAAAACACTACAGAAAATCCTAGGTATATTGCATTCTTTGACCATACTGCAATCATATAGCTGAGAGCCATTCAAAAAAGTAGGTATACCCCAAATCATAAATCCATCAGCTATTCCCCATCACCTCTCCCGGGCCTGGATTGTAGCCAGCGTCTCCTGGAACTAGCTCAGGCTTTTGGGAAGGTGAAAGGGGGTGAGTGTCAACCTAACTGGACTCAGATATCTCACATGCTGTCCCTGCCTCAAAATTGGCACAACCACAGTAAAGCTTCACTGAGCTACTTCATACCAGCACTGGAGCAGTGGTAAGAAGCACAAGACCCCACCACAAAAAAAAGCCCTCCCGGTCTGGAATAAAAAGGCAGCCACCTTTCTACCAAAGTGTCAAAAGGATGAGTCTGGCACCTGCCTCTATCCTATAGGTTTGATAGGAACGAGCTCGCTCTCAATCATGTTGGTAGCATTATATTTGGCATCTCCATGGCTTGATTCAAGAGCAGGATCCCAAAAGGCTTCCCATTTTCTGTTGTTGCAGCATATTATCCAACAAATCAAAATCCTTAACCTCCTTCAAACGGCCCCCTGTCAGATGAGTCAGTAATTAACAACAGCAGTACCAGCAAGCCTGGGAGGCGGTTTCTAACAAGCAGGCACATTTTAAATGAACAGTGAAATTTTGGGGGGGCTATTTGAAGAGATTCTCCTTCTTCATTACAATATCAGAAAAAACAGCCTTATTTCTGCATCTCTCACCATTCCCCTCTACTTAATTTGACCAGCCTAATTGGGATAGGAGCTCTTTATCCCCTCTAAATTTGCTAGCCACGCATCCCATAGATACACTGTCTTTCATAATAAATCATAAGCAATAGGGATCCATATCTGCTGAATGTCTATAATCACCCCAGGCAGATTTGCAAATGAAATCTTTGTTTATTGTGGTGACTGATCAGGAAAATCTTCTTTCAAGGTAATAAGGTTAACTCTGAAATAGCAGAAGCACAATAAATCAAAATCTTTGGCAATATAAAGGGGAAAAAAAAAGTTGGCATGCTTGGACAAAAGATCCAAGCCCAGGTAGGTAACTATTGCACCTAACATGATTCAAAGCCAGTCCTTCCTGGGAGTAAAATGATGTTTGGCAAGATAGCAACAGAGTAAAAAGCTAACATTTTTCTAGCTTTAATGACAAAGAATACAAAGGGTCAGATCCATCATGCCTTTGTTAAACCAAGTCCATAGAGACTTTTCTTGACACAACCAGATCCATCACAAGAGGAAGAAAACACAGTTAGCAGCCAGTAGTAACAGAGTCTTGTCAGGTTCCCCCAAATTACTTTGAAAATATCTTTTCTTCAATGCTACACTTGTCCCTGGCTATTAAACATCTGCTCAATTGTAGAAATACCTGAAAGATTACTTGGTGATAAAACTCAGAGCAAAATAAAAGGTTTTCTAGTGCAGGCTGATAACATGTATACACATCTAGTAAAATAGATCCCCTTCTGATGGTCTTATAAAGCAGCAGGAAAGAGACTCAGGTGAAATTTGTCTATGCTTAAGTTATGCAGCCAATGTTAATTTAGGAAAGCTCCATTTGAGACTACAATAATATCTGTTCTAAGCAAAAAGGAGGGAGGAAACACATTACCTGGACCATGTGTCAACTTCTCCCTCATTCCCCAAGTTTCTTTATGTATCATCCCAGCAGCCTGTAGAGGCTCCAGCTCTCAGGTGCACACCTATTATACCAACCCTGCCATAAAAAAATGTCGCTGGCCTAAAACATCCGCAGATGAAAGCCTAGTCCTACATAGATTCTCATAACGTGCAACTATCCAGGCAGAACTCAATAGGGCTGCATAAAAATCTCCTGGATAATTATGTGCCTAAGTGGTTCCAGATCAGGAGCATACGTGGTATTGATACCAATAAGCAGAACATCAGTTTTCTCTAACCAAAAATAGTATCTAAAAGAACTACCAGGGTGGAATATCCAAGAAAGGTAATATATATACAACTGAAATAAAATGAGCTGTGCAATAGAAGTGCAGTGACAACTACATGGAGTGAGAAATATTTGGAAGAAGGGTTACAAACGTGTCACTTGCGGAAAAAAGATGCTATGGGAAGAGAAGGGGCATGTGGTGATGTTCTGGATTAGCACAGAGTGTCCAAGAGCCATGTTGCTGGGAATATGGGATGGCCTGCCTGCCTATTGCCATCCAGAGTGGCTCCCTTTGAAGATAATGGGTCCCTGCGAGAGTGTGAGCTCCCAGAAGATGGTTTGTTGGTGTTCCCACCAGGTCCTAGCTGTGGGAAGTTGAGAAGAAATCAGCTCTATGTATGGTATTCCCTTGAGGTCCTTCCTTAGAGGGTAAAAGCTTTGGAAGAGGGACGGTGGGAGGATTAAAAGATATTTCTTGCACATCCCTGACTGATGAAGGAAATGGCTAGAAGGCAACCTTGTCTCCTGGCAATGTAGTGACAGCAATAATAGAAATATGCAGTACTGCTAGCCCAAACCTACCACCCCCACCTGAGGCCACCCTTTCCCCAAATTCTCCATTGATAGAGCTGTAGAGCTTCCCAAATATGCTGCAGAATTGTCCCCTGAGCAGACACCCCGTGTGTAGCTGAGGAGCAGCTGAAGGAGCTGATAAAGTTCCTTAACGACAGAGCTGGAAACAGAAGGTATAAACCCAGTGAGTGAAGCTCAGGCAGATGTTGCCGAGCGCTTTCTCTGCAGCGTCACGATAATGAGGAGAGAGCTATCCCTCCTCACACATGTCCCGGCATCTCAGAAAGCGCGGGTAAAAGGAGGAGGAAAGGGAAAAGGGCTGTGTGGTCAGCGGGTGGGGTGAGACCACCACCTCTCACGCGTCCTTATCGGCCTCCACAGAGACACAAACACTCCTTTCACAAGGGTGTGTAAAACAGGCTTCAAAGCGATAGCAACGGAACCAACCGAGAAATGGCCTCTAAACGGAATGAAAAACAAAAACTTGTGTTGTTTTTTTTCTTCTCTAAACCCATCCTGAAGGCAGAATTGGCAGCCCATAGCCCTGTGTAATGAAACATCCTCATTAAGCAAGTCACCTCTAAGGGTCCCTTTATCTTATTTTCGGGAAAGGACACCCCTGTACACCCTTCCATCAGATGTCACAGTATGTATTACATATATATTTCACACTGACAGTAAAAAAGGGAAGTCTACAAAATGTGCTAAGCTCTGAGAAACCCAAATATTTGCTCTGCAAGTTGCTGACCACCTTTACCTCTGTTGCAGTGGGAGCTGCAAGGGCTCAGCAGATCCACTGAAGGCACACACGGATATATCAAAGTAGGGGTTTGCAGGAGAGAAGGGATTCCTGGGGCTCTGAAAGTGAAAATATTAGGGGCAGGTGAAGGGAAAACAAAAATGAAAGGAGGTGAAGGGAGATAATAGAGAGAAAAGTTAAGGAATGAGATGCCATACATGACTAAGGTCAAAAATGTAGCCAGAACACAATGAAAAGAAACCACGTGGTTTACTGTCACAGAAGCAATTGAGTGCATCTGTTTTTATAATCAACAATGTTTATAGGAACAATACACAGAAGGACTTTAAAACTCAAATCATAAATACTTAGTGCTATTTTTTTTTGCCCATAACAGAGATGTGAATAATAATGAACAAAGGAGAAGTCACAGTAAAGTCAAAGTCGTGGTCCCATCTACCCTCTCCATAGCACGAAAGTAAGGAGACATTTCATGACATTAAAAGAAAATACATTTTTTTAACAGCAAAAGATTTTATTTTTTACCCAATGAACGTTTGATCTATGTAACTTGTTGCCGTGATGTTTAAAACCTGGTATACACAAAGATTTCAGACCAGATCTGACAATACTTGTACAAATAATGAATGCAGTCCCATACACACCAGGGAGAAAATAAAAGAGAGCCTTGGTTTTTTTTAAGTGTTTGACCACTAACAGACAGACACTGAAAGGGAAGTGTCCTGGTGGTGGGTATTTTCATTCCATAGTTGCCTCCTAAATTGTTAAGTATTCTTGTCACCCAGACTGTTGTTATTCATAGACTTCAGGGAATGGGGCCATGGGGATGAGGTCTGAAAGGCTAACATAGTATGGTCCTTCCATTTAAAAAAAAAAAGAGTGATTGTAATAGATATCACTTCACGAATTAAGCCCTACTTTCGTGCACAGTGGTCTTGCTGGACCTCATGTGTTAAAGATCAGCACTTGATGAAGACCCACAAGAAACACCTGTTAATGGCAACAGTGTGGTTACTGGGAGATGGTGGGAAAGGGTTGTGTACTAAGCATGAGGATCAAACACAACATTGGCATGGTGAACATCTTGACTTGACAAGAACAGACTTGTTAACTTGTAAGGCAGTGCTGGATCAGTGCTCAGCCGGGATCATAAGAACAACCAGAGCAGTGAATCAGTTGAAAATGAGAAAGGTTGTGGAGCACGTACAAATACAAAAATCCAAACAGTTGTGGGAGGGAGAGAGACTACCAGGTGACTCGCTGAAGGCAATAGTTGTCGCAGTCTTGGCAAAAGATCCTGCTGATCAAAATAATTATGGAGGTGAAAGCTTACTGTCAGTAAAGAGAAAAATTTCTGGTGTAAGTAATAGCCAACAGATTAAAAGCTGGTTTTAGAGGGAGCAGTGAGAGAAAAACAGTGTGGCTGCAGATGTGGATGAAGTTGCATTAATCAGATATGCGGATTTTTACGGTTGACGGGGAAAAAAAAGGAAGAAGGGGATTTAAAAGTTCTCGTTATTTTCCTTGATGCTATGAAGGCATTTTGTTTGGAAGGAGCCATTACAGAATGCAGCAAAACCAATACAACATTCAGAGAAGCACATTGGTAGGACAAACGTTGGGAAGTCCTGCAGTGCTATAGGAACTGGCAGAAAATTAAGCACCTGGTTCAAACCGAGTCTGGTATGAAAAAAAGCACTAGGAATGTGCGGTGCTTTCATCATGTACTTCAAATGGACATTAGGATAGTAAATGAGTTGAAGCATGTGACAATAGAAGATCTAAATTTCACATTATGCAAATGACATTGCATAATTGTCAGATAAATGAGGTAAAGTTGATTCTCTCTGCTAATTGACAAAACTGCTGCAGTCATCTTGAGTTTAAAAATCTATCGATAAGAGAAAGTGTTTCTGTCTTGGAATGAATTGGCATTTTTTTATCTTTGCTTAGGGAGTTTAATTGGTGCTAAGGAAAAGGAGGAAAAAGTAAAAAGATGTGCTTAGCCAAAAACTGAAAACATGTAAGCAGATAGAGAATCATAGAATGGTTAGAACTGAAAGGGACCTTAAAGATCATCTAGTTCCAACCCCCCTGCCCTGGGCAGGGACACCTCCCACTAGACCAGGCAATGGTCTAAAATATGTACTGAAAAGGAGCACTAACAGTCTATAAGCCAGGAGCGGCTGCATTAAATTAGAGAGACCTGATCACTGCTGATGCAGGAGCTTCTCCAAAGACAGCAAGTATTACAGAGCATAAGAATGACAGAGAAATCAGGAGTAGACAAGGATGCCAAATCAAGGTTTGGGACCAGCTCTGGTGGAAAAACGTGAGGATGAGAAGGGATCCTGGAAAAGGGACCCAGATGAGAGAACACCGAAGACATTCACATACACACATGGCTAAGGGCTAAAGTGACCCCCAGCCCCACGGCCGGACCTTTCCGATGGGAATGGGACTGAAATGGCTTTGACAAAGGCATAAGCTCTAGACAAGGGTGTTATATGACTCCTGAGTCTGCAAAAAAAAAAAAAAAACCAAGCCAGGGAAAGAAGCCATATTAAAGTCTCTGCCTTGGCCAGATTTCAACTTAGTTAATTACAATCTGCCTTTTAAAATTCCCCCTGAAGTTTCAGCTAGATAATATATTCTTCCCTGCGTGTCCTGTGAGGCTGAGCAGCGTCGCAGCCCACCGCTGGGCTACCATTTGCAGATAGCATGATTTCTGCGTGCAATGCTTATGTTAGGTCAAGCTTGTGACAGCCTTGGGACCCTTGAAAATGAGAAGTGCTTGGTAGAATGAAGATGATGAAACCATAGAAAAACAGCAGCACTTTGCTATAAATCTTCCTGCTGTGCAATTTTTTTTTGGTAAATGCACTCATGAAACCTCACTTCTGCCTTCTAGTGGATAAAAGACAAGAGAGCATTGGAGCTGAAAAAGACAGAGCTACTGAAAGGAAAATTAGCTTGGATTCCTCAGCATCATCATGAACAAGCCCTGAAGATCAGACGCAACCAAAAATCTTGTAATTTTTACTCATAACAATGACTTCTCACCCCGACTTCTCATCCCAACTTCCACTGATCACAATGGTACAAAGCCCAACTCCTCTCATTTAGTATGTACCCAACGCTGTGTGGAAGACCAAGGGTACCGAAATGTTCAATTCTGGGCTGACTTTGATTACAACAGGTTCTGCTGCATCCATTTCTGGTTATGCTGCAAATAACTCTGCCACTAATACGGAGGGTAGGAAAAAACCTCTTGCTTGCCTGCCAGAAGACCTTGTCAGAAGGTGGTTTTCATACTAGCAGAAGAAACGGTGCTTAGGAACTGCAGATTGCCACACAATTTTTCTTTATATAAGCAATTGTTGCTTGGTTTGCTTTCCAAATCAGCTCAGTATCTACAACTAATATTGATGCTATAGAAATCCGAAAATTAGGCTAACAATATATTATCCTCAAAATCAATGAGTGCTAATGTAAAGACTTGATGTAAGCTTAATGAATGAGTCCCCAAATCTATACATTTCTGTACACTAAAAATTACAAATTAACCCAGTGGTTCCTGAATGAACAGCGCAAGGGGAAAGGCAGTTAAGACTTGCTGGAATTATTTTCAGACAGAAGGCTTTCATTAATTTTTTCTGATACACCTACACCTTTTTTCACGTAGGAGAATAAAAAAAGCAATGGAACCACTTGTCCCCTTAGAATTTTCTTCTGTTTCTGGGAAGGAAGAGCCCCTGGAAACCACACAGGGTAGGAGCAACTACCTGGGGAGCAGCTCTGCCGAAAACAGCCTGAGTCACTTGGTGGACAGGGAGCTGAACATGGGCTCACAGTGTTCCCGGCAGCAAAGATGACGAACAACATCATGAGCTCTATGAATAGGAGCACAGGTTGCCCAAGAAGTTGTGCAGTCTCCAACCTTGGAGGGTTGGCAGACAGGACTAGAAATGGCATTGCTTACTCATCCTCAGAACAGGCAATCCACATCTTTCCTTAATAAAATGAAAACAAAAAATACACCTTTCAGGAGAAACACTTCCAAGATTACTTTTTCATAATGATTGCCTCTGATGCAGTGTTTGCCTCTAGGGATGTGTTTGCTTGATGGTACATCATCTGCTGAGGATAATCATGACAGAAGGTCAAAAGTCGAGGATTGCCTCCATTCCTCATCATACTCTTCTTCACAAGCATGTGTAGGCCAGCAGGAGTCAGAACTGAGCTCCTCCCTGAGATCTCTCCCTATTCCTCCTTCAAACCTCCTTCAACCTTCCTTAGGAGTTCAAGGGATGAGTTAAAAATGGATTTTTAAAACAGCTCTTGAACGCTCTCTAGTGGTTAAAACAGCAAATACTTTTAATGTCACCTGTCACCTTTTCAATCCAATTTTAATTAATAAATCACTCACAATGACTCATGTATCTCCGAGTTTAACAGATTTTTAAATTATGGTTATACTTATTGTTATAATTATTATAATATTTTATTATTGGGCACTAGAGTAGCATTTTCCACTATGTAAAGTACAAAGAGTGAATGTAATAATATCATTCCTGCGCATCAAGTGTCATTTTTCATTTTCTTCAGCCCACTAACAATTTTTATCCTAGACTGTATTTGCAAAGGTCACTGAAAATTCATGTTATCCACAAATATGAATTCATTCTTTCCTGCATATTTTCCCACATATTTCAGGATTCCGTACTTTCTAGAGTAGCCATTCAAGCTCTTCATAGAAGCCCTGAATGTATGTCACAGAAAATGCTAATTTTTCATTTCACAGCAGAAAGCAAAGTTGAGAAAGAACTAGGTGACCCAGTTATGGAAATCTGTCAGCTCCAAGACCAAAGGGCAGATTAAAGCAAAGAACATGCCACAGACAGTAATGAAAAAATGCTTGTGTTTTTTTTGAATAATTAATAGATCACAAGCCTGTGTCCAAGGGAATATTTGCATGAAACACTATTTGCATACTTTTTCAAATGTTAATTGCAACCTGTCTTGCAAAAACAAACACACTGGTTCACAGACACACATTATTTGAATGTTTTCTTTTTTTGTGTGTCTACTCTCTGTTTATTTAAAGACTGTGTCTTCTTGTTTGTCTGCCTTTCTCGTCACAGTTACTACTTTAATCATCATCATCATCGGTTTAAGCATCAGACTGTTTTTTAAGTACTCTGAAGCAACTTGGACAGTTGCTCCAGTAACAACCCTATACAAAAATCCTAGATAAGCATTGTATCCCCAAGACTTATTCCAAATCACATATTTGGCAGATTTAGATTTTGATGCAATATGGCTTCATTGCAACCAATGCGACAAATCTCTTGCGGCATGAGCCACCATCAGCCAAATCATGGCACTTTTGCAGGCTCTTGAGTTCTGGACCAAACTAACTCCTGCCACAGCACCACGCATGCCTGGCATTGCTCAAAATCACATCAGCCTTTGCTGACTTCCTGGCAGCAATTTGTAGTCCCAAAATAACTGGGATTCAGCGCTCCTCTTTCTCCAATCTCATCTTCCACTTCCACCTTCCCCCAATTAGACCAGGGTTTTCTCCCTCTCTAGCCGCCGTCCTACTTTCTGCTGCCAACCACAGGTCTCGGCTCTTGCCTTCAGCTCTTCAGGTCCAACAGGGTCTCCTGTGCCCAAATGGAGTCCAATACAGATGTGGTAACGCAGAACGAAACTTGGTGGTGGGCCTGTGAGGAGCTGAGGTGAACCTGCTTCCACGCTTGCAAGCAAAACTTTCTGTTAACCAGCAAACTGTAGTCCTCAATAATTTTTCGTGACATTTCCCAGCCTTCAGCCTGATGACAATTTCTCGGTTATTAAGTAATTAAAACATGATGTAATTAATTTTACTGTCTAATTAGATAATTGTTCTGTCACTGCAATTCTCAGAGCGTAACATGTTATTATTGCAATATGTTAGTTACTAATGTCAGTGAATCACAAATATATTTTTTTTTCAAACCTTAAATCCTGTGTTGGTCTCAGATAAACTGGATGTGCTACAGGCTCCTTAGGGAAAGCTGGTCCCGAATTTCTTACTTCCTCAGCTGCAGTAGGGTCTTACCCTGTGTGTTGGTGACTTCGAGAGGTGCCTGGTGAACAGATCTATTGCTCTTCAAAGACATACATAACCCATTCACCGCTGGGGTGCTGGGGAATAGAATTGCCCAGTGGACTTAAAGAGTTTGGACTTGAAGATTTTGAATTTGAAGAGTCCTTCAACTTAACTTCACGACTGCAAGAGACACTGTTTTTCTTCAGAGCAGACCTTTAGCATAAGGTCTGTGATTAGTCTTCCTCAAAATAGCTGGAGGTATTTCATACCTACACGGTTAAGGGCTTTCTGCACTCTTTTCTTGCAAGTATTCATTGTGAGATGCAATTCTATCCACTGTGAAGAAACGTCATCTATATGATTACTTTATCACCTAAATGGACAGACAGATAGACAGTACAGCAGTAGACAGAAACATAGATAGACAGACAGAAAAGTATTCAAGTATGGTCAATATATTTTGAACCTTAAAAAATACCTGACTTGCATGAGAACTGTAGTTCCTCAGAATCTTTGAAAGATAGGACATTTGTGCTTAAATATGCTATAAAAAGAACTGTAAAACATCCTGTCATTTTCTTTTCTTTTACTTCATGGTTACATTGATAGGATTTAAAGATTGTACAGTTGAATTGTAACCTGTCCTTGGTTAAGTGCAGGGTTTTCAAATGCTGTTGTTTACAGCGGCTTCCAGTTCTTTTATTCATGCTTACTAAGCACACTTTTATTTTCCACATAAGAATATTCTGTATAAGAGGTTTTAAATATTTCCTGTTCCTTTCTGACTATGCTGTACTGGAAACCAGACATTAGGTTAAGAAATGCAAATGATATGATAAAGCCTGAGATAAGCAGGTCAGTATAAACAAGTACACAAGAGCCAGACGCCAAAAAGGCATCTTCTTATCTCAGTGCACAGGGATTTACACATCAGCACTATTTTCTCTTTTCACATTGACAGAAACTTGCCATATGAAAGCCATAATGAGAGTTTTTCAGCTGGGAAACAAAATGAAAGCAACAAGCTGATGTAGCCACTTGCAGATTGAGCTGTATACCAGGTCTTTCTAAATTAAGTTAGAGATGCTCTACCTTTTTTCATTAAGCATTCTAAGTGATTGGGAAATAAAGGAGATGAATAAGGCAACGTAAACTCCTCAAAACCAAACTGTGTCAAACTATTTCTTTCCACAAAGAATATCACACAGATAGAGGAGAAGCAGATATATGTCTTTAATGAGATTTCTAATACTTTCTCACATGACTCATAAGCAAGCTAACAAAATATGACCTAAAGGAAACTACTGTAAAGAGAGTGCAAAGTTGGTCTAGTTAAAAAATAATTGCCAGCGATAACCGTTCAAAATGAAAGGAGATATGAAGCAAGATATCACTGGAATTTCTTCATGCGTCCATGTTAGTTAATATTTTCATTATGACCTGGATGGTAGAATGGAGGGTATGAAAAGCTGTAAAAAAAAAGTCAAATACTTTGGAATCAAAATGCGAAATGGTTAAAAAAAAATAGATTAAACTCAATGTGGACAAGTCCACTTAGGCAGCAATAAGCAACTTCATAAACTCATGCTGAGGGATAATGTGTTAGCCAGTATTTCTGCAGAAATAGATCTGGAGGTGATAATGAACCACAAGCTGAACATCAGTGTACAGTGTGAATTCATTGCAGAAAAAGCAAACATCATATCTAAGCGCATGTATCCCGTGAGACACGTAATGTAACCATGTCATGACATCATCATAGAATCCCAGAGTCATAGAATAGTTTGGGTTGGAAGGGACTTTTAGAGGTCATCTAGTCCAACCCCCTTGCGATGAGCAGGGACTACTTATTAATGACTCAGCTGAAGGAATGTACCCTGATTTAAGCTCTGCATTGGAAGGTACATACAGACCATTGAGGCAAACATTAGGAATTGTCAGAGGTCTAATAAACTTCACCTTTATGGAAAGGTTGAAAGAACTAGGGTTGCTTGACCTGCCAAAGAACATTGTGAAGAAATGTAACTGTGTTACCATATTGTGTTAGAAAGACAGCTTCAAAGAGAAAAACCTAGCATTTTTGTCCAGGATATTTAAGATGAGAAGTAGCAGCATCAACACTGGAGTAAGAGAGATTCAGGTTACATGCAAAGACAAGTTTCTCTCAGTAAGAATCCTAGCCAATCGTCCTTCACCTTCAAGTTACTTTCCAGTTTACTCCTCCTTTCCCTTTCTTAAGCATGCAATATGCAGGGAGATTTCGATGTGCCAGTTGAAGTGCATGAGATTTGATTAGAAATCTTCAGGCTCACTTGGAAACTATGTGTCGTGACCATGAATAAATTATGAATACCTTTAGAAAAAAAAACCCATTGTTTTTCTAATGACTATGCATGACCAAATCAGCTGAAATGATGAAGAGCTTCCGCACAAATTTACTGGGGGCTAAATGGGCAGGCAGTAGCTGGATCTGGCCATTTGACTGTGAAGAACTATTTGGACTCCTCTGCTCATAGATTTATAGAAATTAAGAGAAAAAGTTGGTATTAGACACATCACAAGCCCCACGTTTCCCATTCCATCTACAGTAAAATTTGGCCTCCCTCAGGGGCCAGCTTGCCCTTGCTGCTCCCTGACACTATCTTTGGCCTCCAACTATTGATTTTTATGATACCTTTCAGGACTGGACTGAATATCATTTCAGTAAGTGCCATTTTATCTCCACAGTTACAGAGAATAGATTTTTGAAACAAAAAGGAATTTTTTTTGAGGCGATTACAAGTCTTGGATGACAACCACTCCAGACATTCTCCAGAAGAAGAGGTCTAAGATACTCAGACTGTAATAAGGCTAAGTTTGACTTACAGCCTTGTGATCCTCTCATTTAAACTGGTGTGATACAGAAAGTGGCTCACAGTTGCAAAAAAAAAACAACCCACAACCAAATAGAAACTTGCTGGTTAGGAAGATGTTTTGGTTGGAGCTGCAGCATTTGTCATAACACTGCCCAATATTTTCTTTAACAGCAAATAAATAAATACAAAATTACTTGATATAATTTACAAATACAAAAAGATGACTGAGAAAGTAAATTAGAGGGAGGACAGGCAGAACACAGTCTGGATAGAGTGTTAAGCTGGGCCCATTCAAATTAGCTAATTCAGGCAAATATAAAGCCCTAAGCAGTTTTGAGCTGCTTTTCAGCATTGAGACTTCTTGGGTATGTATGACCAACCTACTCCCTTCCTATGTCGGGACTTTGTATATTAAAATGAATGCTTGATCTACTTTGCATATAGTTTATGTAGCAAAGCAGTCTCCCAGCCTGGCTATTTACTTGTGTAAGCTGAAGACTTTTGTAAACAATTGCTTCATGCACGGACGAAAGCACTGTATGACATCAGTAGAAACAGAAACACATTTTATAACGATTTCCCATCAATGGCTATGTAGGGAAATCTATCATTTAGTGGCATTTAATCTATTTTTGCTGCATTGGATTGGAATTATGCTAGTTTTGACTAAACATGCCATTAGACATAATTTAATCCCCTCTGAACACAAGTATCTTTTGAATTTTTTATTGATCTTTCCGCTAACACATCAATGTTTAACATTTGTGATAAAAAACCTGTAATTTAATTTTATGCAGACAAAAACATATACCAAGCTTTCAATCCTCATTCAAAGAGAGGTTTATTTTGTCTGGGTTTAATTTTGTTATGAAAGTTAGCCAGCCTGTGGGTTCAGACAGAATAGGAATTTTTCTTCTCTGAGCAAATTCCTTTGGGAAAAGGAAACCTAAATAAAAACAAAGCGGTAACTTTCAAAAACTGTCTGATAAGCAGGAGGAACCACTGCTTTTGAAATTTACAGACTGGCCCCCTCTTAAGATGGTTAAAACTGAGTGAAAGTTCAGATTCTCCCAGGCTCCTGTTCCCAAACAGGGCTCCTGCTCCCAAATAGGACTCCTGCTCGGGGCTGGTGTTGCTGTTGGTACAGTTCTACTCTCCAAAGTCAGTTTGTAACCTCAAAGGCAAATAAAGATGCTGTTGACTGCTGCTCATTACTCCAGTTTCAATGTTGATATTTTATAAGTTATTTTGGTTTGTTTCTTTTTCTAACCATAATCCTTGTATACTAAATCTGAGAACCAGAAAGAGAGGTTGGTACTTCTTATTTTCTGTGCACCACCAGTGGAAAAGAATCTGTTTTTCAAATCAAGCTGCGGTTCCCTCTATCCCTGTTCTTAATGTCATGTTCTCAGTGGCATTTGAAGTTGCAGAACATTCAATAAGATCAGTTGAGGAACTGGTGGATGAACAGATCCACGATAACATGCGAGAAAGGAAATTTCATTTTAGCCTTATGGATCCTACCGAAAAAAAAACAAACCCAAACCTACAGAATAACTAGAAGTTATTCATTATATTATTTAATTGCATGACTCAGGATAATTCTGAATATGAACAGGGAGTAGATGTGGCAGTTAAAGAAAGAACACACTGTGGGTCAGAGCTCCTGCTTTGGGGAAGTAGAGAACATATCAACAGGGCGGGAAAGCTGCCGAGATGCAGGACCAGCTGCTGTTTTGGAGAAGAGGGTAACCAGAAGATGGAAGGACCCAGAGCTGGGGTATCAAGTCTTAAAGAAGAAGCTGCTGCCCAAGCATTCACACACATGTGTGTGTGTGTGGTGTCACACACACACACACACTTACTCTCAGCCACGCTTCCTCCTTCTTCAGGCTCAACCCTAGGTTTCCTGCAGCAGAGTCTCAAGTATTGGATTTTATAAAATAATTAAATTACTTGAAAGATACAGCAGCAAGAACAGCCCAGGTTGGGTGTCTCCAAAGAGAAGGACACCAAACAAGGAAATCCCTGGGCAATTATACCCTTGTGATCCATACACCCGCCCCTCACGCGTTTTCCATGCACCTTTTAGCCCAATGTGATTGGTGGAGATTTTTGGTCTGGGGTCTTCCAACATCTAATTGGATTCTTTTTCTGTGTCCAGGCAGGCAGGCTCTTACCATGCTGATCTGCAGTTCCAGCTGAGGGTTGGAGCCTCCTTATCTTCTGGTTTACACTTCTTGTAAAGTGTCACCTGCGTTTGCTAGCAGAACATGGACAACTGAAGAGTCCCAGACTTGGGAAAAACACTCCCAAAATATCAGTATGATATAAAAACACTTTCCCGTACTAGAAGACTAAACACAGCACTGTAGCAGCTGTGTACAGTGAAAAATTACTAAGAAAAATAATTCTAACACGGCCTAAAGGCTTCAGCAAATCTAGGTACTCATGCTCAGTAAAGCTGGGCAAACAGCACAGATCACATCATGTTATAATCCTATTATAATTCTAACTGATTCATTCTAATTAAAACTTACTTATTTACGCCAAACAACTAATATCCCTCAACACAGGTCTGGGGTGACAGGAGCATGTCTCCATTTCTCTGCTTTCATTGCCTGCATAGGAATGGTCAGAACAAGGCAGAGCTGGATGCTGCTTGTCCATGGAGCTCACAAAGAGCTAAAGGAGATCTCACTCTTGCTTGGAAGTAGCAATCTTTTTTCTTTCTTTCTTTTTTTCTTTTTTACCTGGAGAAAGAACAAGGAGGCAGGGGACTGGTAGCACTTCCCGGTAGGATTTTCCCCAGAGGGAGCGGCAAGGTTTGCCTTGGTTGAAAGTCGCCGAGCAAGTGGGCAAAGGGAGGAAATCTGAAATGGGAAGGGCTGGGAAGGTGTGTCAGGGGTAAAAAAAGGTGATATAAAGCAGGATCAGAAAAACCCTGTCTTAGACAATACTTCAGTGAGCAAGCTCTATATCCCCACAGAACATTTATACAACAGTTGAGCCCTGATTACACCAATAAGCTTAAGACTTTCTTCCCCTCCACCTTCTTTTTCATGTAACTGGCTGGTTATGTTTATTTTAAGTATTTTAAATACACCTGTCTCTGGTTTTGCCCTTTTGAGGGCTGGAAACCAACCAACAAACAGAAAAAGTGTATTCAGACTTTCCAATTACAGCTGATATAAAATAATGACGAATAAAAACCCAGGATGGGAGATGTTTCCCTGGAACATGAAGGGCAAAGGTTAAGCGTCTCCTAAATCCTGAGCCCCACGCTGCCAGCAGGGAGGTGGAGACCTCCCTCAGATTGAGCAATTTTGTGGTCTAAAGGTTTGTGGAAGTGCTATATAAGCTTTTGCTGGGAGGACTTTCTCTCCTCTCTTGCCTTTCTATAGTGATGAAACAAATGTGAGTTCAAAGTCAGCCACTCCAGAGCTGACCTTCATTTATACAGCTCACAAACATGAAATACAAACCAGCTCCCTACAAATAAGATTTGCTCTGCACCATAATTATGCGGAAGTGTGATTTCAACCAGCTACGTAACATCAAAAGAGTCAAAGGTGGAGATACCCGAATCCAGATTTCCAGGGAAATCATACCACACCTGGTAACCAAGGGGGTACTTATCTCTCAGAAATTTAAAGGTTGGGGCCCACGTGCTAATTACAAGTTTGTCATGCCAGAGGTTGCCAGGATGAAGCTTAGTCACGTATCAGAAGTGGTTCAAGGCTTCCTTAAAGAGGATGAGGTCTCAACTCTTCTTTGAGGGTGGGGAATTCTTATGTAGAGTTTCCCCTGTCACGTGTTGATGGTCAGTATTGTTGGCACAGAAGCACAACGGGTCTTTGGTCACTGGTTGTTAAGGAATGGTATGAAAAAGGTAGATGAATATATGATAACATGATCTGCCTAAATTTATGAGCACGTTAAATATTAAGAGGTATTTTAAGAGTTGAGATCGACTATGCGGAACAGTTTGTTGGTGTGAAAGTTATTTTTGAGTGAATTTTGGAAGTATGGAAGTTTTACTTCTAAAGTTGGTGCAGGCCAGGGAACCACACGTACTTCAGCTGTTCCCGAGATGCTCCAAGAGACTGTGGAAAGGTCTGGAGATCCGGTACGGAGCCGATTTACTACAGTAAATTATGCTATAATGCAACAGTGACAGATATATTTGGTACAAAGTTGCCGTGTTATAGTAAGAATCTCTTAAATGAATTTAGTAAGGATAAATTAACAAGTCTTTTTTTTTTTTTAAAGTGTAATATGAAAGTCCTCCTTTTGCAGTCCTTGTGTAAAATAAGTACTTAATGCTTTGCTTATAGTTACTAAGGCTTTAGCATGTAAGCTTAGCAATAGCATCAATCCCACCTTTGGCTAACCAAAATGGCATCCAGTGTAATTATGAAGAGCTTTGATGCAGTAATTGTCATATAATTATTGCTCATGTAATCTCAAATAATAACTGCTCTCAGGAGCAGTATTTTTAACTATTTTTTTTTGAGATCATTTGCTATTTTGTGTTATGCTGTCCCAATGAAGAACAAATGTCGAGATCAGGGCTTTATTCTCGTCCAATGTGTATACTTAATTTATTGCCACCAATTCTCCCATCAGCTCTGATTTCTCTTTTATTGCAGATTTATTTTTTTTTTTAGTTCCTCAGCAATACCAGTTTTAAGTACAAATTACATTGGGATCCTACGACTTGGCTGAAAAACTTTTTCAGTGCCCGAAGCTTATGCAGAATTGCAACAGCAATGTAAGGAAAGGAAGAAATGAATAGGAATGAATGTAACAGTTTCATATTATTTTAAAGCATTCTATTTTGTGGTCAAAAAGCCTCAATGTGCTTCACATTTTCATGAAGAAACTGTATTTGACTCGGGAAAAGAGTGATTTCAACCCCTGTGTAAAAGTCTTCAAGAAGTAAATGGATAAAAATGAAACACTGTAAATATATTTAAAAAAAAATCCTGGTGAAGAGTAAAAAGAAACTGACTTTCAATATTTGAAGATATTTATTTTATACTTCACTTATTCAACTGAAATAACTGGGTTAGGTCATTTATTGGATTTATCTTATAACCTGTTCTGCAAACAGAGGTGATTTGGAAAGCAAATAATCTAATATAAAGTGACAATGCATTGAGCTGCTACAGAAAATGCAGGAAAACATGAACACTAGAAGCACAGGAAGCAATATTTACAGATGGAATGAAGAAAAAAAAATCTAACCATTCAAAGTCACGTTCTACAGCATGAGGTCAAAGAACATAGTTTCTTGCTGGATTTTCAACTTGAATTAACTCCTGAGAAGGAAGAATCAGAAAGGAACCAAGGGCAAGGACTGCATGATTGTGTGCAGGGATTTGGTGAGGAAGATCATTTGATGACGAGACATTTCTCTTCTGGTGGTAGAGAAACGGCACTTTTCCTTGTGTTCATGTAATTGTGTGCATCCATGATTAATCAGATCCAAGAAAACTACAGCTTTGAAAAACAATCCTTTGAAAAACATCCTAACTGGTATTACAACCAAAAAGTCCATCTCCAGTTTGCAGCTACTGGGAATTGAATTTCCGGGGCTTTATATTCCAGAAGTCTTCCACCCATTAATTCCAGAAAGACAACTGAATACATACCAAAACCTTTCCAGTGTTATTTAGCTCCCCTGCCCACTGAAAGCAGTGACATTTCATTTTCAAGCTGTACCTAGGAAGGCATTCACTCAAAATTTTCCTTTACTACACAGAAAACCTGATGTTATTTCAGTACAACGTCTTTAAATTTGTATTATTTGTTGCCAGCATTGAAGTTGAGCAAGTGCTAGCTGTGCACGGTGCAGCTTTGGGTCACAGAACTGTGTAAAACTAAACTCAAATATGTTGTGTAGTATTCAAGGACTGTATTTGGACAGAGATGCGGGTACGTCTAACGCAAATTGCAATATAAAAGACAGATGAGGCAACTGTTTCCAGTAACTGAAATGCAGTTATTAAGGCCCAATTACACCCATGGCACGCCACCTCTCCAGAAACCTCCCACAGTTTTAGGGACATGGCTTCAAGGCATGAAAAGGCAAAAGCCATATTCTGGAGTCCCGCTTCTGGCATGAGGGGTACGATGGGCCCGGGTACGATGGGCCCGGCTCCGGGGCGACCCCCCCCCGGCACCTCAGCCCCATCGCCTCAGCGAGGCAGGGCTCGGCAGCGCCCCGCTCCTCAGGGCTAGCCGCAACCAGCACGACACCAGCACAATCACCGGTTGTTTCAAGGGCCGCACAACCCAGCACGATGGGTGGTAGGGCAGGGAGGGCCGGCCCCGCCGCGGACCCCAGACCGACGCGAAGCCCCAGTCCCCACTGAGCCGTCCCGCCACCGGCAGCGGGCGG
>JAHREE010000118.1:0-60958 GCA_033628505.1 Tringa tobata | reverse complement strand
GTTACTAACCTATAGCAAAAGCTGAGATCAGCTTTCTGTTCTGGCAGGTGCAGCTAATGATAGCAGGGAAGCGCCACGCTTCAAGTTGCCCATCAGTAACCACGCTCTTAAGTGCTTTTGCACCATTATTTGGGCCACTTGGATGTTCAAGGCTTGTGAACGTCTCATGAGAAGCTGTCCTTCTGAAGCTTGGTTTCTGATTTATCTTTGGAGATTAAATGTGATTTTTGAAACCAAGAAGTTGTAAAATTAATTTGAAACTATGTCTTGAAAGCCAAGATCTTTCTTTGAAACCTCTTTTGATAGCAGTTTTGGATAACCAAGCTTTGTATCTTAAAAACCAGGCAGGTTTATCTGTGGAATTATTTGGTGTTTGGTGCTTTCTGGTTTCACCATGCTCTGTTTTATTTATAACTGTTTTATGTAGTACAGGGATTATTTCTCAAGGAACTTCTGTTAACTGGATACATGATGACTCGTACAAGCTGTGAAAGGTCTTCCAGTTTTTTAAGTTTTTTTCAGATGTTGCTTTGATGCTTTGTTGATGCTTTTTCTGTTCTTTCAGAAGAAAAAGATCCACAGAATGTGTTGGGTGAACCCAGTTTATGTTGTAGAATTCATTTGCTGTTGCAAAAGTAACTCATTTTGGACACAAATGATGCGTAGAAGAAAATCTAGTTCTCTTCTCGGTGTACTGAACCTACCTGTAGATTCATAGGGTTTCCATAGGAAATACTGGACAGTGATTTGGGAAGAGAACATACGTAAGCAACCACCAAAACTTTTTGGTGTTCCACTCGTCTGTGGCTTAACTTAGTTTCAGGTAATGGAAGAAGCAGTTTTTTTCTCTATAGTCAACTCACCGGGTTTTTAAAAGGTTTACATCTTCAAGGTTGCACACACCCGTCAATTCTGTGTTTCTTTGGGAAGGAGGGGGTCCCTTGTGTGTCCCTGTCGCTGTGCGTGCAGTGGGCTCAGGCTCCTGCCCCAGCTGCCAGCCTGGCCATATGGCTGTCCCTGCTGGCGTGGGGGCAGCAGGAGAATACCCCTTTGTCATCAGTCCCTTTGAGACTGCACTCTCAGAACTGGTATGTCTTTATCACTTGCTTAAAAACTAATAAAGAGATTTTTTTCTAAACCGTCAAACTTACCAGATGTCTTGGGAAAAAACCACAAAAATATTTACGACTGTTATTTAAAAAAATAATTCACTTTAAATGGAATACCTGTAAGTGGTTTGTGTTCTGGAGTATTGGTGTAAATTCTTAATTACATCTTCTTGGTTATAAGTCAGGACTGAAACAGCTTCTTGGGACTTCTTAGGTGTGCAGATAGGAGAGAAAGTGCACCCAGACAGCGAATGTGAGAACTATGAGGTTTTTTGAGAGGTTCTGAACTTCCATGTTTCATTCCTGATACGGTTTAAGTGCTTTACCTTTTTGGTATTGTTTTTTTTTTTTTTTCTGTTTTATCTGAGGAAATAGGAAGACTGATTTTTTTTTTTGTGTGTGTGTGCGGGTTTTTGGTTTTTTTTTGGTTTTTTTTTTTTTTTTTTTTTCAGTAATTTCTGGGCAGCCTTTGTTGAGAAGTTAAACTGATGAATGAGTGTGGAGGTGATGGTGGAGGGTGGATAAATTACAATGTACAAATGTAAACCAGGTTGTTAAACTTCTCTTTTCTAGCTTGGCTTTTCTTTTGCCAAAAGGGGGAAGTGTATAATGCAGCTGTCTTAAATTTTGGATTATCTTAATTGCTTAATGCTGTTAAAAAAAACCCCAACATTTTTTTTGAGAGATCTCATAATACAGACTTGAAATAGTCTCTTTCATCTTTCCTTGCAGTGAAATGTGCATTACAAAACGTTTACTTGAGCTGCTTGAAGAGGTTACCTTCTCCCCTTCCACCTTGCAGCTTGTCATATACACTTGTGCCTCTATAACTGGTATAAAACATACCATTGAAATTATCTGGTTAAATATAGCACCTCCCTCCTGCTCCTGGCCCCCTTTTTTAAGGGTTATTTTTAATCAGATCATTCCAGTGATCCACTTTATAGCCCAGCACTGTAAATGACTGTAACAGCACAGCTGAATGGTCAGGCATTTTAAAACCAGCATTGTTTTTGAAGCTAGTGTCATGTAACTGCATTTATTTTTTTCTACTTTGGGATGACATTTTTGAGGCAATTCAGAGAAGGTAATGAGAACTTGAGTGTGAGGGGAAGGTATCTGTTACCATAAAGTAATTTAATTTTGAATTCTTATCAAAATAAAATCTAGGGCATACTTAAGCAATGAACACCACCACCGTCACCCTCTCTCCCCCCACAGTAGCCTGTGTTTAGTGCTTTTCTCCCAGGGAACTCCAAAATACTTCAGGTATCTTGGTGGAAAAAGAAATGAAGCCCGATGGCTTGCTCTCTGCAGAGCTGGGGTCTGCTGACTCATGAGCTGTTTAATAGACAGTTTCTGTGCTCACTTTGCCACTTGATTATTGGAGGTTTTTTTTTCTGCTGGCCTGGCTTTTATGCTTCAAGATCTATATCCATGATGAGTGAGGGTGAAGTTGGGTAAGGGGGGTAAAATTAAGAAGATCTTTACTTCTTGCAGACACTGCAGTAGGTTGCTAAGCAGGAATTTTACTGCAGTTTTTTTACAGCACTAATGCTGCTCTTAGATTACTTTTAGTTGATGGTACAGATTGAAAACAAAGGATTTTGCTCCCTTAATATTTTTGTGTAATGCAGCATTTGGATTTTACGGTGTCTTTGGGATGATAGAAAAATACTTGCTTGGCACTTGGAATCTTTGTGATAACGTGTAACTAAATGCACATCTGCTTGTCCTCTGCATTGCAGCTGAAAGGGCTTTTCCTTCTTTGGCTTTTATGTTTCTGATACGAATGTTTTTAAGGAACAAAAAGTGAACAGAAGTAATTTTTCTTCTATTCCTAAGAGTTAGAAATAGACGTATTACCATTTGGTTTTTAGTTGCTAAATTGCTGAATAAAAATGAACAAAGCATTTACATTAGACCTATTATTCACTGTTAAATTATATTATTGCAATATGCTTAATCTGAAGATACCAGCCATGCTGAAGGAAGGCTGCATGCAAGAAGTATGCAGAAACAGTTGTTGTTATTTAGGGTATTTTTGTTTCTTCCCTCCCTTATGCCCTTAGCCACCAAAATGGATTATGTGAGTGTTTTGCAGCATAATTTTGCAATATATGTTTACTTCAACAGAGTTGATCTAAATAGTGTTCTCCTAGAATTTGCTGTTCTATCCCGTTTGTTTTACTGTAGTTATTTATGGGTTTGTGCTGGAAACTGCATCACGCAAATTGGTGGGTTTTTTTAAATGCATTTTTGTAGGCACTGTTTAAACTGGCTCATATTAGCAGGCTATTTACTGCACAGCCTCCCAAACAATTGCATCAGTGTGACCAAGGGAATTGTAATCTGCAGCATGGGAGTAAGTGGCTTGAGCAAGCAGGAACTTCTGAAAATTTCTTTGTCTGCAAAGCCACTTTGTTGTAGGATTTAAGCTGTGTTAAGCAGTGAAGGCTTCAGTTCACCTGGCTGGCTTTGCACTGGGCTCTTTACCCTCCTTTTTAGATCTCACAGCTCAGCTACAATCTCTTAAATCATAAAAACTACGTTTGTGATTGTCCAAACATGTCGTTGTCTATTCTAAAACCTGTATGTAGAGGAGTAAAATGACCTCATTTCCTGTTGTGGTAGGTTTCCAATATGCCAAATACTCTTCAGGTGTATTTTTTGATGTATTACCAGCTGTGTGGCTGCTGCATTTGACAACTATTACTCTGCTTGTGTCTGTCTCCAGCATATAATTCCCTGTAATACATATTTGGAGCTCAGGAAGCTCTTCTTTGACTTCTCCTAGGCCATTACTAGCTCTGATACACTGAAATATGAAATAGGTGTTAAATCTAACCTGTAGGATTTCCAAAGAAATAAACTGTTGGTGCTAGGAGACATGAAAAAGACCACCCATAAGGGTGGTTACGTGTTCCAGTAAGTGATGCTGGGCATCAAATACTTTGTAATAGGAGCTTTCTTGCTAAACTGGTTCATAGACTTTGATCTTTCCAAAAGATCTGAGATGGAGCATAGAAGTTGAAGTAGCTAGAGAAATATCAGTAAAATATTTTAACTGAAACGTCCTGAAACAAAATTAGTAAAAAACCCCAAAACCATCACAACCAAAAACTCCTGTCATTCTGTGGCAACTATAAACTCTGAATCAGTGGTTGCATCAGGGCTTGAATTATTTTACATTCAAAATGAAGTGTTTCTGTTTGCTTTCTTGTTGTTGTTATGCTAGATTGGGAAGATAATTCTTAAGGGTTCATTTTACTGGCTTTTTTTTAGTAAGACCAAGGCAAATTTCATAAAAAATACAAGCAGATGTGGTAATACAGAAATGCTGAAAGCTTAGAGCTTAGTTATGTTACTCTTCTAGACTTTCTACTTGACCTGTAGGTTCTTCGTCACTTCTGGCATGTATAAGTTTTACCTGCTTTTGGCTAATGTCAGTGTTCTGTAAGGTTTTGTATTTAAGCAGATTAGAGAGCTGTTCCTGCTCCAAATTAACCTAATGATTCCTTTTTCAGTTTCTCTCCATGAAAAAGAAATCTTAATGCTTTTGAACAAAAATATTTTAGAGCTATTAATATGAATTGTGTTGGTGGGCATTTTTGCATAAAGGATTAGAAACTGTTTTAAATTCTTTAAAACTATCTTAACTGATGCAAGTACAAAGAATTGCAGTTCTGAATCTTATTAGCATTGACAGTGGTTTTTTTGCAGTCATGTTTTTGGTATTGTAGCGATACAGGAGAAATAAGCTGTGATTCAAAATGAGTTCAGCTCTCTATTGTTTGAACTGACTGTAATGTGCATTGAGAGTGCTCTCCCCATTAGGAACAATCTACATTTTCTCAGAAATTAAGACTAGTTGTGAAGATGTATCGCGATAGCCAAATAACATTAAAATATTTGTCTCTTGGGGAAGTATTTACGCTTTTCTAACCCAGAAGACAAGTTTTCTTGGGTGCTGTTTCTACATAACAGTTGCATGCTTGTGTAATGTGTTACAGTCTGTGTTGTCTGTAATATTACAGTACCTAATTTTGTTAGCACAAGTAGAAAATAGCGGTAACCTGATTTTGGCTTCTCGTAATAGCATTTTTCTTTCTTTTCAGAGCAAACTTGATGATTACCAGGAACGAATGAACAAAGGAGAACGTCTGAATCAAGATCAGCTGGTAAAAGAAAAAAATTACTAACCAGATCTGTTAAATTGTTTTGTGATCTTTTTGGGGAAGGAAGGGATGAATTTCACTTCCTTTTCCCCCTTATTAAAAGCTAGATTTTTCTGAGCTCTGACTTGGCCTCAGTTTGCCTAGAACATCTCAATTTTTCTGTTAATCAGAAACTGAAGGAATGGGTAGACAAACGTGTTGTAATGCTTTATATTTGTTGAGGTTAGGTTGTAAATAAGCTGTGGTGAAAACTGGCACGTGTTATGACCTAGGACTGTTGAAAGAGCTAAATATGATACCTTTGAGGTTCTCTGGACATCGTCCTTTTCTTTGCAGAAAGTGTGCCTGGGGTGAACTTCAGGAGCTTAGTCACTTGGCAGCTTGTAAATATTGTGCCATCTAGTTAGAGATGTAGCTTAGACCTAGTTCTCAAGGGCTCTGAAAATAAGCTAAATCCACGTGTATGTCACAGCTATCAGTGCAGCAGATATGACGCTCTAGATAAGCTGGACTTACTGAATGAATTCTGCTTGTCTCCTTGTTGGGGCTGGTTCTTAAAGTACGTCATTGAAGCGCTTGACTCAACAACAGTTTTCCAGTTGTAGTAAATGTAAAGCAAGATTCAATTTAAATTCAGTCGTATGATGCAAATGTGCATATTGATACTTGGAGAGATTACCAGATGCTCTGTAATCAACAATATTTTGATGATGATTTATAACATTGAAAAGAGTGAAGGAAAAGAAAATGTACACTGCAACTATTGCAGCTGTTCACAATTAAAAGAATTAGCTGCTTCCCTTGGTCCATGTGGTCTTCTCATCTGTTTAGGCTTTGCTTTAGTCCTTTTGTGCCAACCGAAAACTGAAATATCACTGATCTGTATATTTTTATTTTTTAATGGCATATTTTGAAAATAAACCATGAGAAGTTTTTTGTTTGATGAGCAAGGAAGAAACTTAAATCTCATACTGAGGAGGGAAGCTCATGAATTAAGTTTCGTAAGGATCACAGCCTGACTAACACACTTCATAAAGATAAAATCTTTTTTGGCTGGAGAAATACTAAAAGCATTTGTTGTTTTCACTTACGTATTCTGCTTCCACAAATCAGCTAAGAATGATGAATTTTGTAAATCCCCTAATGTGTATGTGTAATATGTAGTATGTGTATATGTGTAAGTATCTTAGCTATATTACAAATGGAAATTCTTAAATAAAAAAAAGCAAATACATATCATGTTCCTTGCTTTTCAAAGAAAGCAGGACCTTACCTTCTCTCTGGCTCAATTGTTCTTACCAAGAACATACCCATTATTGATTTTGTCACAGCAGGAGTGTAAATGTCTCAGCTGTGGTTGTTTGTTGGTTTTTTTTTTTTTCCCCTCTGAGCTGACTCTGTAATTTCTCAGCACTGCAAAGTTGGGTTGAGGAGTTTGGATTGCTTTAGTGCAAATCAGAATATTAGATTTAAGAAAATAGCAAATAATACAGATTTCTGGAGAAGGGAATGTTGTAGTCTGCGTAGAGTTTTGATTTTTGCCTCTGACTCAAGATAACAGTGCATTAATTCTCAAACGTCTATCTCTTGAGCAGTTTTGAGGTGCCAGATCACTCTTCTCCTCCATTTTTCCCCCAGCCTGCCAGTTAATTTTTATCAGAAACTGGCTAAAATATTAAAATACTATGTCATGCATGTGAGCCTATATATGAATGTGCTGTAGCGTATTTATTTAAGAAACTAAAGGTCCTAAAGGCGTACACAAGTCTTTTCAACATTTTAGCCAGTGAAAATCAAAATTTGACTTAACATTGTTGCAGGCAGCCTCATTCCGGGATGTTGTGTCTCACTTAGGAACTGAAAATGTGGGAATCTTTTTGTTGGAAGTATATATTCTATTTGTGATGATTTACTTTTGTGTTCTTTTTTTTTTTAAGGATGCGGTGTCAAAATACCAGGAAGTGACAAATAATCTGGAATTTGCTAAAGAACTGCAGAGGAGTTTTATGGCTCTGAGCCAAGATGTAAGTAAGGAGCAAGTGGTGCAATGTGGGCCATCAGCTGCAATACCAAACACTGAGGCTTTAAACTCTTTTTCACTCACAGGAGATCAGTAGTCACCTCTATTTACAGAGGTGAAATGCTCGTGATTTCTTGTATGTTTTACTGTTTCTTTTTACTCTGTGTATTAGTTTGTGTCAGGTTTTCTGAAGACTCTCTAAAATATTTTTCTGATGGACTATGTAAATATATGGGAACAAAAATAATGTAACTTTCTGATAACACATAGCTGTTAGAAACAGTGATTGCAGAACAGGGCTGTCATGCGACATTATAATCAGCCAGTTACAATGCCAATAGTAACATTTTTTTAAAAAGAAAATGGAGATTACCCAGGCCGTCTCCTCTCTTTGGCAAGTGGCTGAGGGTTTTCGTTTCTTTGTCTTAGCATAGGAGATCAGATCTCAGCAACTGAAAGCATTGCAGTTCCTTTTTCAAGATTCTGTCTTCTTAATTGCAAATACAGTCTGCAGCTGCAGGATGGGACAAGATTAATACTATTTTCATAAGGGATGTGTTAGCTGAATACTAGTAAAACAGGTATTCTTTTGGGTTGATGTTTTATCAAGGATGTGAAATAACAGTGTGGTCAAGAGGGAGTTCTAAAACTCGATTAGACAGTTCCAGTTACATAAACAGCTTTGCTTTATTTCTTGTGCCAAGGGCTGCAAACAAAAAGATGCACTTTAGACCTCTGCAGTATCATTGCAAGGAAGAATTAATTCTGGGGCAAGCTGAAAGCATAACCTGTTCTCCAGGGCTGGAAGATGGTAAATGCAGTAGTAGAGTTAGAGTTAATGAGTTCGGAGAGAGCAGCAACACTGGTAGAATTCATTGTGTAGTGGATGTTAGTGCAGCAGACTGGTCTAATGAGCGTATTAAGTTTGTTAACAGACTATGTGATAATTTGAAGGGCATCAGCATCCTTGCATTATAAACTGCTTTCTACATTTGATGTGGCTGTTAGTTTCTAGGTCTCTAAGCCAAGCTGTGCCTTTGATTTTCGTGCATCAGGGTTCCATCTATGCTTATGGAATCTTAGTAATGAAGAACTTTCCTGAAATATTTTCCTAGTCAGCAGACTGCTAAAAGAATCGAGTGAATCCAGGAGTGATAAATTGGTGCTCTGCTTTCAAACTCGGTACCGTTTTTTCTTGATTGGAGTTAGTTCTCATACAGAATCACAGGAAGGGACCTCTGGAGATCATTTAGTCCAACCCCCCTCCTAAAGCAGGGTCAACCAGAGCAGGTTGCACAGGAATGTGTCCAGGTGGGTTTTGAGTGTCTGCAGAGATGGAGAGTCCACCACCTCTCTGGGCAGCCTGTTCCAGTGCTCTGCCACCCTCATAGTGAAGAAGTTCCTCCTCATGTTTAGATGGAACTTCTTTTGTTCCAGTTTGTGCCCATTTCCTCTTGTCCTGTTACTGGGCACCACTGAGAAAAGACTGGCCCCATCCTCTTGACACCCACCCTTTTAAGTATTACAGTTGATGTTATATACTGTATATACAGTAGATGTTAAAATAGGTCTTTGATTTAAAAAAAAAAATAATGCTTCAGATGAAGAAAGCTACTGTCACAAGTTAAATTTTTCTGAAAATGAAGATTAAAGATTTGTATAGTTATAAAGTGAGCAAGCTGAATTTTGAATGCTAGATGCTTGGATTAGAAATAAGAATAAAAGAAGCGTCCTGTAGGTTTGAACTAGTGATGCGTTTAGACCAGTATTACGAGAGCAGTTGTAGAAGATTCTATGTAGAGTGCAAGGCTGATCATTATCTGTCATCCATTCCAGCATCTGTGATCCTCAGACTGAGAATGTTAAAGAGTAGATGTTTTCCCATTCGCTTTAGTGTCCGTGGAGCTCATGTCCAAGAATTTATTCAAACCTTTTTTTGAACTTGCTGATAGTGTCTATCTCACCAGCCTTTCATGGCAAAACATTTTGTGAGTTCCCTCCCAGGGTGTGTAAGAAACAAGAGCACTTTTGTTTTGGTTATCTGTTTTTAAGCTGATCTCCTAGTAGTTTCAATGAACGCCTCCTGCTATCACGGGATATGGTGAATAACTGCTCTGTTCATGTTATCTGCCGGCCTTTATGAAAAAGCTGGATCACCCTTACTCCTCCAAATTGAAGAACCCAAGTCTTAGACTCTGCTCATAAGGCAACTGCTTTGTCCTCTTAATCATTTGGGTTGCCCTTCTCTGTACCTTTTCTAATTGCTGTAAGTTGTCCTTGAGTTAAGGAAACCAGAAGTTATAAATAGCCACGATGTTTGTCTAAAAAGTAGTTAATTTTGTACATTTTTGCCACTTTCCTCTAGATTAAAGTCACTTAGAGTTTAGAGAATAATTCATGAAGGAAGCAGATAACAACAAGCTGGGCTTGCTAGAAATAACACACTCATGTCTGAATCTTCAGACACTGTAACTGCAGTTACAGAACTGTTTGTAAATCATGAAGTACAGACTTAGAGTAAGAACGTGATCAATATCTGATATGACCCAAGGTTTGTGGCATTGATTGTAAAGTTTGTCTTACTTTACAGGGTTTTGACTCTGCTTATTCTTCAAATCTTACAGATTATTCTACTGTAATATTAGATTCATAAGTGGCAGTCGAACACCAACATCCATCTCATTGATAAAAGACATTTCAAATATATTTTTTTGCCCCCAATTCACTACAGAATCTAAGTTTAAGCAATTTAAAATTTCTTTTCATTTTAAACAGATCCAGAAAACAATAAAAAAGACAGCTCGCAGGGAGCAACTGATGCGAGAAGAAGCTGAGCAGAAACGTTTAAAGACTGTACTAGAGCTACAGTTTATTTTGGACAAGTTGGGTGATGATGAAGTGCGCAACGACTTGAAACAAGGCTCAAATGGGGTGCCAGTACTGACCGAGGAGGAACTGACAATGCTGGATGAGTTTTACAAGCTAGTTTACCCTGAACGGGACATGAACATGAGGTAGGCTTCTGGTAAAGTCCTTTTCTTTATAATTGTCAGTTAGTTAAGGATGTATTTGTCCTGTGGCAATTTAAAGACTTGGTAAGAAATTAACCCTTACTAATTATTTTTTTTAAGGTTGAGTGAGCAGTATGAGCAAGCATCTGTGCACCTGTGGGACTTACTGGAAGGGAAGGAAAAACCAGTTTGTGGAACAACCTGTAAGTATAGTGTCTGTGTTAAGAGATAGTGCTCTGAATTTGCTTAAACTAAAGTACAGTGTTTGATCTAAGAGAACTTTGGCAGTTAATTATCTTCCTGAGTTTTTAGAGCAGGTACTTTTTTTTCAGACCTTAGCTGGACTGTAACGGAAGAACTTCCTGAAGTGTGAGCCTACTGTGTGGTGTATTTTATTTACTGATGCAGCATTACTCAGTATTTTTAGCTTAGTCTGTTCCTGCGGTTTCAGCAGTATTCTGCCACTAGTGGTGCTTAGCAGCAGTTCTTTTTTTTTCTGGAAACATGTTCGTGAACAAGGAGCTTTGTCATTAGTAAGGCCATGCCCGTTTATATACTAGGTCATATTCAGTGTGATGTTCTGCCCCTCCTTGTCTCCTGCAAAGAGCTTTCTGGTTTTGCCCTATTTTGATTGATTAACTTGGTAAATCAGGGTGTAATCATGCAAATGGACTGCTTTCTTGCAGAAATGTTAATTTTCACAGTGTTTGTTCTGCAAGAACTCAGGTCTGAAATGGCTGTGATGTTAGATATTGGTGAGAGCCCAAAGATAAGTGCTCCAGGCTTTTTTGAAGAGGTGGAGGAAGGATAAGGTATGAGGATAGTTTCCAGGAGGGAGCTGATGTATGCTTGGAGACCTAGTCGTTCTCTTACTCGGTGAAGCTGTGCTGGGTATTGTGTCTGGATCCTGGGATGAGCTTTTACTGTCATCATTGGCAGTCGTTGCTGGTTTGCTTTGTCTTATCATCAGGATAAATGTTAATGTATTTCTTTGCTTGTGTGTATGTATTGATTCATACAGGGATCATCACTGGCCAGAGGTGCATTGTGAATCTTCCATTCTGAGTCTTGTTTTTGTTTGTGTTGGCCAAGACAGTTAGAAATGCTGCCTTGCCAACGGCTGGTTTGGTTTGGGTTAAGACACCACAGGATTGATCCGAGGCAAGGACTGCAAGCTTGTGCTTGTTTCACTTGCAAAGGCTGTTCTGAGCCACTTCACCTCAGGGGAAGAACCTTCTTGAATTACTGGTGTAAATGTGTTTGTATGACAGTTGTTTTGTAAGAAATTGACTTACAGTAAGGGGTTGGTTTTTTATTAGGAAATTACAAATAAATCGGTTACAGTTGAAACTTTAGTGAGTTTCTAAAACTTCCAAAATGAAAAATAAGCAACGAGACATTTTTGAAATAGCAGGAATAAAAGCATGGCAATTAAATTCATAAACTTTGCTTCACTTTAAAGTGTTTCACAAACCTTCTGAAGGTTATTACATACTCTTAAGATTCTCCTTGCCCATCAGATATTTCTGTACGTAAGTTGATTATTTATTGATTTATTTAATATTACCTAGTAAGAAGAAATTCTGTAACAGTAGTGTCCATGGACTAGCTTGGCCCAACAACATCTTCCCAGCAACAGGTTAATAACATTTATGTGGGATCTTTGGGAAGGAAGGAAAATATTATTAGGATTGAATTACTGTTAATCTTTTAACTTCTTACATTTTCCCAGATAAAGCGCTAAAGGAGATTGTTGAACGTATTCTTCAAACTAGTTACTTTGATAGCACCCACAACCATCAGAATGGACTATGTGAGGAAGAAGAGGCAGCGCCCGCACCTGCAGTAGAAGACACTGTAGCAGAAGCTGGTAAGAATATGAAGATCCCGCATGACTGACATATTTGTGCTGTACTGTCTTGTCTCTTTGGATTTGTCAGAATAATTGCCATTTTAAGTGCAAAAATCACTTGTCTTTGAATTCTTCAGGTGTACAGGTGTTTTGAATAAAAACGTCATTTCTTGATAATTAGCTATAAATCTGGCCAGGTACCATGTATAGGGGCAGTCCTTCAGCCCTGTCACAGAATCAAAGAATGATATGGGGTTGGAAGGAACCTGTGAAGATCACCTAATCCAACCCCCTGCCAAAGCAGGTCCACCCAGAGCAGGTCCCACAGGAACGTGTCCAGGCAGGTTTTGAATGTCTCCAGAGAAGGAGACTCCACCATCTCTCTGGGCAGCCTCTTCCAGGGTTCTGCCACCCTCAAAGGAAAGAAGTTCCTCCTCATCTTTAGGTGGAGCTTCTGTTCAAGTTTGTGCCCATTTCCTCTTGTTCTGTCACTGGGCACCACTGAGAAAAGCCTGGCTCCATCCTCATCACACCCACCCTTTAAGAATTTATCGGTGTTAATCAGATCCCCCCCTTAGTCTTCTCCAGACTAAAAAAACCTACGTCCCTCAGCCTTTCCTCATTAGAGAGATGCTCCAGGCCCCTCATCCTCTTCGTAGTCGTCTGCTGTACCTTCTCCGGCAGTTCCCTGCCCTGAGCCATGGGGAAGGAGAAACAGAGCTATGTTCCAGAAGAGTTCTCTAAGGCTGACTCTTGCTGGCTGCTTTGGAGGGACCGTAATCCTTTCTAATGGTCATGTCATAAATGTCTTCGGTCAGTGCAAGGAAAGACTTACTGTTCTAACTGTGGAGCATCAGCTGAATGAAGGAAAACAAAGTCCCTTAGTAGTACTTGACTTTGAACACAACTTTCAGCATTTCTCTGTCAAATATGTCACTTGCTGAAATAAGAACCCAGGCCAACAATGACATTATTTAGAAGCAAGTCTAGGCAAACGAAAATAGCCCTTTTCCTATTTTGTTTTCCCTGTAGAACTTCTCATTATGATTTATAAACAAAATCTTGTTTGTCTGTACTATTAAAATGATTAAAGTTCTGGTTGCCTGAGGCTTTTCTGTTTTTCAGTGGTTCCATTGATGTAACCCTTTGTTATAAGGAAAGAGTTTTTGAAGTAAAGTGTATGTTTATGTACTTAAAACTTGTGAATATGGTACCAAACTTGAACAAAAGATTCGTGTTGAATCTTTTCCGTTCCCTTTTGTATATTTTGTGGAGAAATTGAAATTTGGGATAACTAAACATATCTCTTCATAGCAAGGATTTATTGGTTTCTTTTTTTAAATTTTGCTTCAAAACTCTGAAAATCCTTGTTACTGCTTAATTCTCTGTTAGTGTCCTGTTATTACTGCCTTCGTTCTGAGACACAAGTTTCTTTATCTACCTTGTAACGATAGGTTTGTTTCTGAACCCAGCAGCAACTTAACTGTACAAGTCAGCAATATTAAGGCTCTAATTTCAGATCTAATCAAAATCCCATCCCCTTGAAGATGTCTGACAAGGCAATTCATTCCTTAACACATAGCAAGCTTCTAATATTAGGTACTCATGTCACTCAGGAGTAGAAGTGTGTCCGATAATTCTTATACTTGGCTGTACTTCCTGTGTAGTAGTAGTCTATCACACTTCTTTAAATAAATACTTTTGATAAATAACGAGTACAAAAATGCATCACAATTCAAAATTCCACTTTTGGGGGGGGGCACATTTTCTCATCTAACCTTCTGTCTTCTAGGTCTGTAACATCATGTTTGGTTTGCTTTATTTTTTCACATAAATAATACATTTTTCTTACAGAACCTGATCCAGCGGAAGAATTTACTGAACCAGCTGAAGTTGAATCAACTGAGGTATTATTCACTGGAAAGATTGTCATTTTGTATACCTTTAATGCCACTTACTTTTACTTTCATACCCTTTCTTATTTTTATTTTAGTATGTAAACAGACAATTCATGGCAGAGACTCAGTTCAGCAGTAGTGAGAAGGAACAGGTAGATGAGTGGACAGTTGAAACGGTTGAGGTAAGATCTTGTGTACTGCAGGTAAAATTGCAATCCCTGTTTCCGCTGACTCACAACTCATAGGTTTTAGTATTGCATCCCTTCTTCCCTAATATATACAAAAATACATATATTTAAGTAGGCTTGGACTCACTACTCAGTCTTCAATTATATATTTAGCTTAGGAGTACCTAAAATAGAAGCTACGCAGTCTGGCTGAGTTTGTGGAGAACTTGCTTTGTTCAGTAGTGGCTTGCTTGGGAAAATGGGATTTAAGTCTTAGGCTGAAAGAGACTTTTTTTGTAAAGGCTTTTAGGCTTTTTTTTTTTTTTAAGAGAACATTGCTGCAAATGTAGAACTTAAGTTTATCTACCCAGCTGCTGGCAGCATGGCATAGTTGTGCGTGTCATTGCGTGGTTCCATGGAGAGGGAGCTGAAAATCAGTATCTCAACTAACATCTCCTCCAGATTGAATATGCACGTAATTTGATGTTAAAATGTGCCTGCCTGTATGTCTCTGCTTTAAAGAGCTATAGTTCAAGTATTTAACTTGTTACTACTTTGCCCTTGAGTGGTTGTTCACTTGTGATGTTTGTGGTCTATTGCTATTGGGATCCATTCCCAGTTTGGTAATTCAGATTCTAGACTTAGCCCTATGTACAAGTCTATTTTATTACACTAGAATTTGTGTTCTGCACGTACTGGAAAGGGCAAGTCACACGGAGTCATTCAGATGTTTGATGTATTGGAACTTGGGTTGTGTCCCATCTGTTAGGAACAGGTACGAGCAGCCTCTTTCAGGTGCTGGAGACTTAATTTTTCACTCACTTTAGACTTTTGTAGCAACAAATTACAGATGGTCAATTTTTTTGACTCTTCCATGCTCTTAAGTGTAGGAGTGGAGGAAATGTTCATCATGTATTCAGGTGGTGAAAAAGAGAGGAGCCATTTTGATTCTATTATCTAATTTGCCTAATTTTTACATTCAGTCTGGTTGAAATTCCTGTTTTACAGTGTTGAAGACCGCTAAGAGATGTAATAATACTTAAGATGGATACGAAGCTCCTATACCTAACTAAGCAACTTTGCCATGTGTACATGAATGATTTTGGTAGTATCTGGTCATAGTATTCCATTCCCTTAAAATATCATTGCTATTAAATGTGATTTAAGAAATCTCTTAAAAAAAACCTAAGAAACCCTCTAAAACCATGCAGATTGAAGTCATGCTTTGATGTGTTTTAAGGTTAGTGCTTGAATGGCTTCAGTCTGTCTTGAAATATACCCAAATTAAATCTGTGTTTATACCAAGTGTCCAGAGTAGCCTAGAGGTTTAGTTCTCTGTTGTTTTTAATGTAAGTGATACGGAAGAAGACATGAGAATATAGGCCTTATGATTGAAGCCTGTTCTGCTTCCCTCTGCTCTGAAACTGTAAGACTCTGTATTGCACAGCCAGAAACTCAGATGCTACTTTGTGAGAATAATAATAGTAATATGCACTAATATGGTAAAAGAATTCAGGTTGTTGTTTTGTATCAGACTGATTTCAGAAACTCATAGTTTTCCACATGTCTTTACTAGTCAGTAAATCTGCATTATATCAGCTCTTTTTCACAGAACAACACAAATGATAAATACTTCAGTTCGCCTTTGTCCTCCAGTCTCTTAGAGTATGTACAAATATGCAATTTGAAGACTGCTTCTTCATAATTAGGACCCTTATTTTCTCAGATTTAACGCAAAAAGGGGAAATTGAGAATAACTTCTCTGAAATGACTCTTGCTAGCACCGAAACCCCTTTATTTCCTGGGAATGCAACTGAGTTATCCTTAGGGAAGATGGTAGGTATTGTATAGAGCCTCGGTGCTCTTTAGCTCGAGGTAGTTGTGGCATTAGTATAGTGGGAGCTGTGAACGAGAGCTGTTAACTTTTGGCAGCTGATAGTATTGTGAAAGAGAACATTTATGTGGAAGATTTCCGTAATTGTTTATGAAGAGGAAGGCTATCACAAACTGGCCTGTTTTCCAGTAACCATTGAGCAGATGTGATACGTTCAAGATTCTTGTCATATGTTTATAGTTTGAGAAGTGACGGTGTCCCACAATGACATTCCTGGATGGGCCTTTTATAAGTTTTAAACCAAAGAATTTGCTTGTGAATTCTCAGAAGTGTATTTGCATTTTGATTGTATGATGTTTTAATTTTGGTGAAAGATGTCTTTTAGCAGTAATGGGGGGGGAGGTTGTTTGTGGGGTGTTTTCTTGCTGTTTTGAGGGCTGCTTGTTTTTGAGGTTTGTTTGTTTGGTTTTATTTTAACTGCTTGATTTGTATTAAGTACCTGAATCTGCTTCTATAGAAAGTTCTCTGTGTCTTAGATTATGGAACTTCGGTTGGATGGATGTGTATATATTTTTTTTTGTAGAACTGGAAACTGTTCTGTGCCTGCCAGAATACAGGTTCATTCTGGTTGGTTTGTGGTCTCATTAAATGCCTGTTTTTGCCTCTTTCCTCTTCCTTTGCCCCTTGGCTGCCTCAGCCCTGTCATTCGCCTCTGACTGTGTCTGGGCAGCTCTGCGTGCTGAGAAGGTGGAGGGGCAGGGTGGCAGGAGGGGGGAGTGTGCAATTTCTGCTATTCTGCAGAAAAAGTTTCACCTTGCTGCTGTGCCCCCAAGATGAATGGAGATCTGTGGTGGGGTAATCATTTGTTTTTTGAATAATGATCCTTATATTTAATTATTCTCTATACCTTTTTCATACAGCAGGCTGCTAGAAAGCTCTTAATTGTAGAACCAGAGCCTGTTCATTGGAAAGTCAATATGCAAAACTTGAATATTTTTATATTTTTTTTGTAGTTTCATCCTACTGTGATTATTAATAGGTCAAAGTACCTGGTAGTGATAATAAGACTAAAGGAATCAGCTCTAAACAGTTCCTTTGACGTTACAAAAAGAGGCTTGACAGAGACAACATAAAATGTTAAGCACCATCTGAAGTTAGTACTGTACTATTTGTGAAAAAGTAAAACATTTGATAAAATTTTGTCCCCGTTCTGTATTCTTAATTATTCCATCAACTTGTTTTTTCTTGAAGATACTGAATTGTTATGAATGACTTGGACTTCCCAAGTTGGGTGATAGTACTCAGATAACTGAGAATATTTTTGGTAACAGTTATGGAGGAGATGAGTAGCTACTGGCTTTACCTTACAAGTTTCACTTAGTCATCTGGCTTCCTTTTTTCCCTTTACTTCCATTTTAAAGCTTTGTAATGTGCAAGAGGTCTATATACTTATGCTGAATAACATTTTCAAAAAGGTTTGTTCTGCTCAGGGGGGTTTAATTCTTAATTTGGAAAGAGTCCATAATTTGGAGTCTGGGGATTGTGTAATACGGCAGAGCGGTTGTGGTTGGTTCCCAGTGTGGGAAACATGGGAATTGTTACATTGCTTTCCCTTGGGTTTCTCCTAGTGGAGATTTGAAACTTAAGGAATGTGGGTTGTAGTCATTTTTTAGTTTAGTTTAGAGATATTTTTATTTCCTTTTATTTTCTGCTACAGGTGGCTAGGGATTTGGTCAAGGAAAGAGTCATTGGAGTTTGTGAGTGTGCAGAATGTCACATACAAATGACGTTTGTATATCTGAGCAAGGAGTAGGCATCCTGGGAGATGCTGTAGGTTTCTTTGAGAAGTTTACCAAAAATTTACAGGCTTTGAGGGTGGATAGAAGGACATCAGGTTTGAAGTTCAGACACTACTATAGAACTGGTCTAAACTAGGACTGTTTTGTCACTTGTGACTGCTGTACAAAAATCTGCTCTGCAGTTCTAAGAAACCAAATATTTTACATAAATATTTTGAACTTTGAGGTGCATTAATTTATAATAATAATAATTCATAACTAATTTATATCCTGTGCAACTGTAAGTTTAAGGCTTATATGTTTATCTGGAAGATTATTAATGATGAAAAGCTCATGGGAGTAGAGAAGCAAGAGACAACTTATTGACGATCCTCTTTTTTAAAGAACAGTTGTTGACATGAATGCAAATTGAAAATGGCACTTCTGTGGTACGGGAGTTGCCTAAAGAGAAAACTGGTTAGGAATGTGAAAGTGCTACTTTATGCAGGTCAATTGTCCTTGTAACCATCTGTTTTCAAGATGTTTGGTGATGGTTTTTATTAGATGCTCATGTTCAGCTTTCCTGGTTGCTCTGCTGTCGTTGATAAGGTGGTATTTGAAAGCATGTTGCTGTTTGTACCATTGTTTATGTGCACCGTATTGGAATATGTCTAGTAAATCGGTGCTTTTTTGCCCGCTATAAGTTGTGCTTCTGCTTCTGGTGTCCCCCCACGGTGCTCTCTGCAATTGTCCCATCACTCAGTGCTGCCTGCTGTTCTCTGAGACCTTAAATCAGCTAGCTGGGATTACACTTGAGATCTTGGGCATAGACCTGGCTATGAAAACTTAGACTTCTGAAGTCTTAAGATAGACCAAAAAATTCTGACTCTACTTATGTTACCAAAAAAGATATAAGAAAAGAATTGTTCTCCAAGCATGCATATTTCTGAAACTTATTTTCCCTAACTTTAAATTTCCAAATGTTGATAAATTGTTGTCTCAAATCCTACTCTAAAAAAGTCCCTTTTTTATTGAACGGATTTTTTTGTTAGTGCTGGTCTTAACAGGGAATAGAGTAGATGGAAAGCAAATAGAGCAGTCTTTGGACTCTTTCATCTTGTGAAGTGCTCAAGTCAGTAGCTGGCCACCAGTACTGGCATGACTTGGAGGATGTAGTATTTTTCTTCAAGAACATTATAGTAATGATGACCATAACGAATGAGGCAATAGCCCTAAATTTCAAGAACTACTGAGTCACTTCTGTGTGGTGTTATCTTAAGCTGAAACTTCAGTCGGTTGCTCTTCTCTCGTTAGGTTGTAAACTCGCTGCAGCAACAGACACAAGCTACGTCTCCTCCGGTTCCTGAACCTCACACGCTCACTACCGTGGCTCAAGCAGATCCTCTCGTTAGAAGACAGCGAGTACAGGACCTTATGGCACAGATGCAGGGCCCGTATAACTTCATGCAGGTATGATGAACCCATCGTGGTACTGTGAAGCTGCAATCAAAGAAACAAAATAGCACTTCTTGGGTTTTAGTCATGATTTAAAGAGTCTGCTGTAGTTTATTTGAAAAATACGATGGTCTTACAAATAATATAGTGCTGTGTGGCAAGATCTCATCCAAAGCCCTCAAACCTGTATGCTGTCAAAGTACAATGAGAATGTTATTTAGCTTTTCAGTCCTTGTTTGTACTAAATCCACCGAGAAGGCTGAAAGTGGTGCAGCACAGGGTGCCATGGTGTGTATTCTGCTGAAGCGAGACCAGAGGTAAAATACCTCTTCTATAAGCTAGTTCTAAATTTTGTGTTATGAAAAACTTCTACATGTGGAGAGAGTACTTTAGAGGTGCTTCTGGAAGGCTCTCTTTAATCTGTTAAGTTAGAACCAACTAGGGATGCATTGAGAGATAACAGAATACATCAGAAACAGCCTCTTCTCTTCCTACCAAAAAGAAGACACCTTGGTAACAAATGAGGAATGCACTTATTAGGTTCCTTTTTTTGTTTCTTCCTACAAATTGCTAATTTAGGATGAAGAATAAAGAGTAGATTACCGCCTATTCTATCAGGCTATTGAAATCTCCCTCCAGTTAACTTTTTGTCAGATGAGCTGTAATTTGTACACATGGACTGAATTTTTATTATGATAAATACATTTTGGAATTTTTATTGCCTGCGTTGATTTAAAGTGTATCTAAACCCAGCAATTGTGTAACTGTGGACTGATCTTCCTTTATTGTAACCTGATCATATCTGTACTCTGAACATTAATATTTTTAAAACACAGTAAATTGGATTTAATCATATTGTTCTTATTTTTTCTCAGGACTCTATGCTGGAGTTTGAGAACCAAACACTGGATCCTGCTATTGTATCTGCACAGCCCATGAATCCAGCACAGAATTTGGACATGCCACAAATGGTTTGCCCTCCAGGTTTGTAATGGTAAATCCTAAACATAAATATTGGGGAAGTCTGCAAATCATCTATTAGAAATGCTTCAGTTACTGCTACGTAGTAAATAGGCCATCACAAATGATGTTAAAGTGTGTTTTTCTCACAAACGTAATTGTACTTTTGAAGCATCCTATTTGTAGACTTCAGATTCTCAGTTGCTTCTACATTTTGCTTGGAAGTGTGGAACATTTTAAACTTTAATAAATGAAGAAAATAGAGTTTTGCTGAGCCTTTGGGAAATTGCTGGATTATTTTAGACCACTAGAAAAAAACATACCTTGCATGGAAGTAGTAATTAGTATTTTGAGTGTAGCTTTGCCATGCCAAAGGCATAATCATCTTTATGATGACGAGCTCTCAAATAACAAATGGATAAGATGGTAGTGCTCTTCTGGCAACGGTTTGATTGTACGATGTAATAAGTGAATTTATTTTCCTTCAGTTCATGCTGAGTCAAGACTTGCCCAGCCCAGTCAAGTTCCTGTGCAACCAGAAGCTACACAGGTAAGATATTTAGTAAATTGTATTTTGGATTTTAAATTATTTTGGGTTTGGTGTTGTAATAAGACTTCATTCCTAACTGTATGAAAAACTCAAAAAGCTCAGCTCTTATTTTTGGAAATCTGTTATGTCTGTTATATCTTAAGCATTGCTATATATAGTTTTTATGCTATGCAGACATTGCATATTTTCTGTAATGGAGTCTTATCAGACATTACCCTGTTTGGAAAACTGTTGGGTTCAAGGTTGAAGTACGAGTTTATTGAGGAAATTGCATTTCTAATTAGAGGTCTCTTAAACTGAAGGGCACAAGCCCGGAAGCAGTTGCAGTTTGTACTGCTCATTGTAATGGCCCAGTGTGGACTTCTGGGCAGTTCTTAGTTTCTGTGTGATGGTGGTGAATTTTAAGTGGGGGGTTTTTTTATGATTCAGAGGAAGGACTTTGGAATGCTGTTTTCAGTTGAGCTTTCCTGAAATTCCTGGTTAAGTAGGATCTCTTAAATGTTCTTATGCAGTGTGTAAATGGTGTATTCACCTTTTCATTAAGATATGTGAGGTTTTTTGTGCCAATTCAGCAATTTCTTACTGAATTGTCTAGTGATTAAAGAACTTCCTGATTTTTTTAATTAAGCATTTTATTAAGCATGTCATCTCTGAAGGACTCTACTGATCTCAAGTAATGGATCTGATCCCTCTAGGTGTTTGATCTGAGTGATGGTAGTATAAATTGCTTGCTTTATCTTGTGCAGATTAGATCTGCAAATTTTAAGTCACTTATTTGTATATAACATGAATGTGGTTCTTTTTCTTGAGTTTCCTTTGTATGTACCTGCTGAAGTGCTGGTACTCTCAGCAGTTTTGTTGTTTTGTAGGTGTAGCATAATTCTTTTGTCAGAGTTGTCTTAGCACTAGTTTTACTTTACTGTTGAATGATGTCTGTGACTTCAGTGGATTTTTTTCGTACTTTCCTTACCTCTGCCAGTACTGCCAATTAATCCCTCGGGGATCTTGCAAGCAGTAGCTAAACTTACCTTTTTCCTTTTTCATGTTCAATGGTGTGATGTGAACACACCCATCAGTTGTTACCAGTTGCCTCTTAACGTCCCCAGTAGCTTTAAATGCAAAGCCCTCTGCTTTGTTGGCCAGAGTTTTCTGTGGACTCTGTAGGGAAGCAGGGGCTGTAAAATGAGCAGATTCAGTCCACTGGGAACCAGCTCTTCTCTACTTCTATATGACCTTGGAGTTCTCTCATTTAAACTTCTCTATATTTCTCTCTTTCTGTTTTCCTTCAGCTTTATTGTAATGGTAGTTGAGGTTGTATAAGGAAATGAGGAGGATGTTCTTCAGTAAAAGCAAATATGTGTCCAGATGATTCAGAAATTATCCACAGAATACAGTGTGGCGGGTTACTTGTTACTTAATTTTTAAGGGTTGTCAAAATTTTCTGGAAATACATACTTTTGCTAGAGAGTTCCATTCATTCCAGAGTTTTGTGATACTTTTTCTAAATCTGTGTGTGAGCATCAGCTGACTTTTGGGGGCTTTGGGGTTTATTTTGTCAGGTTCCCTTGGTTTCTTCTACAAGTGAGGGATATTCAGCCTCCCAACCCATGTATCAGCCTTCTCACACAACAGAGCAACGGCCACAGAAAGAATCAATTGACCAGATTCAGGCAAGTCAGATTTCACAGGGGTGGGAAGGACTCTGCTTGTAGGTGTGATCAAGTGTTAGTTCTGTGTTTCTTTGTAAACAGAATTTTGTCATTTTTAGTTACCTGTTGATAGGGCCACTTCAGTTCTCTTTAATTTCAAAATTTTGAGCCTGTCTGTGTCCAGTAAGTCCTTTGTAGTAAGAATTTTAGCTTAATAGTTTGTCCATTTAGCTAAAAGTAATGTGCCAGTATCAGCACATGAGTATCAGTGGTGTTGAGTTAGGAAATGTAGTGTTTTTTCCCATTGTGTTTCAAGTTAATGAGGGAGAAGACTGCTAGGTTTTCCGTCTCCCATTATACCATCGTGAATGTGGTTGTTCAGCTGCAGTAGAAAATACTTATTTGTTGAGGTGAACCTGAGGCATTGTCACTTTTTTAAAAAAAAGTGGAGTTTTTAAGTTAAATTTTTGATAGTATTCAAAAGCTGCTAAAAACACTTTGGTGTTTTTTTTTAATTATTAGGCTTCAATGTCACTGAATTCTGTCACTGACCAGACCCCATCATCTTCATCGCTTCCCACCGCATCCCAGCCGCAGGTGTTCCAGGCCGGATCTAGCAAACCTTTGCATAGCAGCGGAATCAATGTTAATGCAGCTCCATTCCAATCCATGCAAACAGTAAGTAGTAAATTTAATATCGAATCCCTTTATTTTGGAAGTCATTCCTTACATTGTCATGCAAATGCTGGAATCAGTTGTGATTATGTAAAAAAAGTCTTTGGTTATTCACATTTCTTGGACTTGCATGCTTCTTTACGTGATGCAGTGAGGAATTGTAAAAAATAAATTGGACCAGAGAACTATTTTTCTGACATTATAGGTATTCAACATGAATGCACCCGTTCCTCCTGTTAATGAGCCAGAAACCCTTAAGCAGCAAAACCAGTACCAGGCCAGTTACAACCAGAGTTTCTCCAATCAACCTCACCAAGTAGAACAATCAGATCTTCAGCAAGAACAACTCCAGACAGGTAAACTTATTTTAGCAAAAACTAAAATGGCAATAACTTGAGTAGAGCAGATGATGGGGCTGTGAAGTCCTAGATATGTAGCAAAGCATGTCACATGTTCTCAAATGCAGAAGCAGCAGGGGCATGGGGAATGGGGGTTGCGGTCAGTTCATCACACATTTCTGCTATTCCTCCTCACATTCTTCTTCTGCTCCAGCGTGGAGTCCCTTCCACGGGAGACAGTCCTCCATGAAGTTCTGCAGTGCGAGTCCTTCCACAGGCTGCAGTTCTTCATGAACTGCTGAAGTGTGGGCCCTTTCCATGGGGTGCAGTCCTTCAGGAACAGACTGCTCCAGTGTGGATCTCCCATGGGGTCACAAGTCCTGGAAGCAAACGTGCTCCGGCGTGGGCTTCTCCGTGAGGCCACTGGTCCTTGGGCAGCAGGGGGACAGCCTGTTTTACCATGGTCTTCACCATGGGCTGCAGGGGAATCTCCACTCCAGTGCCTGCAGCACCTCCTCCTCCTTCTGCACTGACTTTGGTGTCTGCAGGGCTGCTTCTCTCAATCTGGGCAATGCTGGTGTTGAAGGTGGATCATGCAATATTAAATGCTTAACTTAATATAACAGCTAAGTAAATGTAACTGTTAATATAGAGAAAATACAGTGGCCTTAGAACGGAACCTGCACACTAATTAATCAAAAGGATGACCACTTCATGCATTTCAAGAGAATTGATGAGAAGTTGAGGAGAAGGGAGGATCTATTCCGTAGTGCTCTGTGGCTGAGTGAAGTAGACGTGAAGTTATGCTCCCTGATGGAGAAATCTTCCTGAGGGGCTTTCCCACAGAAAGTTTCTTAGTGATATCTTGCTTTAGCGTTTGTTATCAGGCTAAATTTTAAAGCTGTTTTTCTCTCACATACAGAATTCCATCTTTTATTAATCTTAATGAGCCTATGGCCTTCAAATTATTTTTGTAATCCACTTCATTCCTGCCAGTTCCTGTGAATTGAAGCTGTTGTAGCATATCTTACTGCAGAGATAGCTCAAGCTGTCCACTCTGCTCTTGCCTTTGATTTACACGTCCTGTATAGAGAAAGGATCCCCCAGCCTGTACAGTCAAAACAGCAGCTCTGTTAAAATGTTCCCATCAATCTCATTCTAGCACAGCAAAACTTAATGGAGAAGATCTAGTGAAAGCAAAGATTTCGTGGTGGCTCTCTGCCAGTTCAGAGGGGAGGAAGTTACAGAAGTCAATTAACTTACTCCGACCGCTTCTTCCAGAGCATGTGTTGCTGATTTTTAAAGGATTTAAAGTAGCACAGGAGAATTGTGCCTGCATCAGGAATACCTGTTGCTGAGCTTGCACCATTTTTGGGTTTTTCTAATATTGTGAGATACCTGACTACTGTACTTTCTGCTTAAATCTGCAGATTATTTTTCTTTGGGTGAGCATTTTCTGATGTGTCCAATGGTAATTCAAAGCTTTGAATGTTGAATTTGTAGAGGGTATATACAAGAACATAAATAAAGAAAAGCTGACTTCTATAATTCGTTTTTTCTCCCTGCTCCCAATATAGTGGTTGGTACTTACCATGGTTCTCCGGACCAGACCCATCAAGTTGCGGGTAATCACCAGCAACCTCCTCAACAGAATACTGGATTTCCACGTAACAGTCAGCCTTATTACAACAGTCGAGGAGTGTCTCGTGGTGGATCACGTGGGGCTCGTGGCTTAATGAATGGTTACAGGGGACCGGCAAATGGATTTAGAGGTAAAAAGCTTTACTAAACACTCTCGTTACACTTTTACTGACTTCTTTCTGGAAACACCATCTCAAGATATCAAGTGTTAAACTGACCTGCTGTTGGTTTTATACTGCAGTAGTATCTCTGTAAGATATTTAAACTTGTAGTAAAAGTTCCGTTAGCTTTAGCTGACTTAAGCAACTTTAATTTTAGATGTTTTGTTAGGCTTCCTGTATTGCAAGTGTAAGCAAACGCAGAAATACCCAACAGAATTTCACAACTATCAGATGAGGGATTCAGATGCCAATTGGTATTTCAAAAATGTTTTTTTTTATTTCCAGTCGTGGTAGAAGCAGTGTTTTTTAAGGCATTCTGTGTTTAATCATATTGGGAACAGGATGGGTAATGTACGTAGCTATCAATGTTATGAAGACTTGTATGTTAGAATAGGGGAGAGACCGTTTCCTTGCCAGGTGTTCTGCATTAGACTAATGGATACAGTACTGTGTGCTTTTGCCATGCTGTCATCTTCTTGTGTGGGTGGAGAGGAGGAGAAACCTGTATAACTAAAATACAACTGATTGTAGCAGGGAATGCAGTGGTCACTACTTGTCTGCTTAAAACTGATCTGGATTCCAGGTGTTAGACCCTTGGGACTGGAGCCAACCTTTGACGTGGTTCCCAGCGCTCAGGAGGGTCTGCTCAAGAGCAACTTCTTGCTTGAGTTGGCTGTTGTGGCCTTGCAGGTCTTAGCTTTACATTCAGATCCTGTATTTTGTTTAGCTCTGGATTGAATGTTACATAAATCAAGCTTCAAATTATTAGAGAAACGCAGTGAATTGCTGTGCTCTCTCAGTTCTTATTAGGTCTTCGTTCTTGTTTCTTGTAGTAGTACTAGCATTGATGTTGCAAACATTTGCTTGACTTGTATGGTAGCATAAAGTAATAGGCTATCATTTCCAAGTGAAAGACTTGTACCCTCTTCCTTAGGAGGATACGATGGCTACCGTCCTTCCTTTTCCAACACTCCAAACAGTGGTTACACGCAGCCCCAATTTAATGCTCCTCGGGATTATTCAAACTACCAGCGGGTAAGACACCCTTCTGTTGTGACAGTCTAGAAATAGAAGAAAAAAGAAGTACCTGTCAACAAAAGCACTTGAACAAATCTGTTTGTGAAAACTTTTCTGATAGCTTTTTTTGTTGTTAAGACAGAAGTTTCAGGTAGCAACCAGATACTTGGAAATAGTAGAATATTAAATGGCTGAGTATAATTGGGAAATGTGTTCTTTTTGGCTGATTGATCTGTAAAGGAATTAGTTTAGTAACTAGAGCAAAGTTGGGTGAGTCATAAAGAACTCTTCCTTAAACATAGTTATTTTCACAGCTTTGAGAAAGAAACTTAAAGGAGAATGTAAATCCATTGAAATTAAATTTTCAAACTTGTTCCTGTTCTTCTGCAATGCTGATATGTTACTCTGAGGTTTGTGCAGAATTTTGTTGTTGTGAGGGAATTATGCTCAGTTTGCTCAAAGTTTAGACTGACTGGAAAATGTCTAGCTCTGCATGTTCCTGAACAAGTATAAGCAAATGAGATCACAGACTTTGATCCTGCTGTTAAAATGTGGCTTCATTTGTTGACTGGCTCTTCAGCTAATTAATCTGTTAGACCTCTGTGTAGTTTAAAAAATTTGTATGCTAAATACATCTATTTACATTTCTCATTTATATTGAGCAACATGTCCTGTAACTGGAGAGAGAATTTATCATTGTATGTTTTATTATACCTACTGGGTACCAATAGGAGTAAGGTTTTTGTAAGATTTTTCTAAGATTAATTTAAACTAACAAAATGCTGTACGTTGGAGTCACGTGAGTTTTATTAGTATATATTGGTAATATATACTGATATATATACACCTTATTTTGTTGGTAATTAATACCTTCCTGAAACATAACAAAATTCCCAGGTTTTATGTCATAACTTTCTTAATTTCTTTGCTTCAGGATGGATATCAACAGAATTTCAAACGTGGCTCTGGACAAAGTGGACCTCGGGGAGCTCCTAGAGGTAATTCCTGTGTAGTGAATAATTGATTTGAGCTGAATGGACATTTTTTTTGATCCACCTTCTAGAGCTTTGGATTTAAAGAGCCACCTCACTCCTTATTCAGCAGGTCACAATTGAACAGTAAACTTACTTTCCTCTGACCTCATAGTTGACCCTGCTTTTGAGTAGAGGTTGAACTTCAAGGACCTCTTGGGGTCCCTGCAGACTTGAATTATACTGTGATCATTTGAACTTGTGGTGGAAGTTTAGTTGGCCATTGAATGAGGAATTCTTTGAAAAGAAGTTAAAACAATTGCTTTTGATACTTTAAATGTTACAGAACTTTTAGTTCCCTTTTATTAATGAAAGCCTTAGGAAAGTGAGATATTTTTTTTGTGTGAAGTTTATCATGACTTAAGATCTGCTTAGTAGGTGTGTTCGTAATTTGCAGGTAAGACGTTTATAAAGCAGACATAGGGCCTGAGCTGGCTGTCAGCCTTCAAAATTGTGTGCTACTCTGTAGCACTAAAAGATCATAGAATCATAGAATCGTCTAGGTTGGAAGAGACCCTTGGGATCATCAAGTCCAACCATCTACCCTACTCTACAAAGTCCTCCCCTACACCATATCCCTCAGCACCGCATCTAAACGGCTCTTAAGCACATCCAGGATGGTGACTCAACCCCCTCCCTGGGCAGCCTATTCCAATGCCCGACCACTCTTCCTGTGAAGAATTCTTTCCTAATGTTCAGTCTAAACCTACCCTGTTGCACCTTGAAGCCATTCCCTCTCGTTCTGTCATTAATTACCTGGGAGAAGAGACCAGCGCCAACCTCTCTACAGTGTCCTCTCAAGTAGTTGTAGAGAGTGATGAGGTCTCCCCTCAGCCTCCTCTTCCTCATACTAAACAGTCCCAGCTCCTTCAGTGTCTCTTCATATGATTTGTTTCTGAGAATACAAAACTTACCTCCATGTTCATCTGTTCCATTATCTTGTGGAACTGTTGCTTTTAGCTTCTGGAGGTGTGTTGTCTTGTAGCTTCGTAAGAGTGTTTGCCAGGTGTTAATGTGAGAAAACAGAAGTTCCACATACACAATGAGGCTGTAGTTGAACTTAAAATTTTTATTTTCAACACTATTTCCATATTTTGGGGGGTTTTTCTAGTAGATTTTTGGTGATGAGACTCTTCTGTCTCAATACAGGCATTTCCATGAGAATTTTGAGTTCTCACCAAAGCCTTGTCAGTGAGGGCAGCTCAAAGCTGTACATTGCACTGCCCGTGAAACCACAGTTCTGTGTGGTAGTTTGGTTTTGAAGAGTTCTGTCCTTGACTATCTGGGTACTGACAGCACTACAGTGTGGAACTGGGGCCTGAAATTCAGCGTAGAATTAAGCTGTGGTGAAACTGGGAGCCTATTTTAGGAAGCACAACTATAGCAAAGAAATGTCTTGAATTTCATTGTCAGGCATCTGCAGGCAAATGTGAGAGGGATTCCCCGAGTGACCTGCAATTCTCACATACTGAGAGTGTGAGCTACAGGCAGTCTCTTAACTTCCCTTCTTTTACTCCTTCATTAAAACATGATTAGTTAGCTCAGGGTGCTTATATTTAAAATACAGTAAACCAGTTACTCCTTATATTGCTGCAAAACTTTTGATGTTAATCTTATGTTTGTATCTTCATGACTTGATTTATTTCTGGGGAAAAAAGTCTTGGGATAAAGCTGAAAACTGTAAAGACGGGTTACATGGTGTTGCGTTTTGATTCAAAGGAACTTTTAGAACCATATAGAGCCCAGACAAAAATCTGGGAATTCTTACATGTTTAGACCAGTGCTTTTAGGAATTTTTTGTAAAATACCCTGACTTCATGCCTAATTCAAGTACCTTTTTATATTTTCTAGGTCGTGGTGGGCCCCCAAGACCAAACAGAGGGATGCCTCAAATGAATGCTCAGCAAGTGAATTAAAGAAATTCACAGGATTACATTAAACGCCAAAAACACACTGGCCAGTGTACTATACATGTTACCAGAAGAGTTATTATCTATTTGTTCTCCCTTACAGGAAGTTTGTTGTAAAGGGACTATTTTCATTACCCATAATGACAGGACTACAGTTGCCAGCTTTATATTACCTGGATATGGAAAGGAACGAAACAACGTTTACTCTGCATGTTCTGTCCTAAGCATCATCTTGAGCCTTGCACATGAGATTCAGATTCCTCACCCTTGCTAAGAGTAAAGCAAAAAAAGGCAATTTTCAGGGTGATCCAATCTCCATGGTTAACTGAAGTGGCAGGAAAAAAAAAACAAACAAAGACTCACTTCTGACATTTAAAAGTGATGTAACAAATTTGGATAAAACCTGCAAATTTGTAAAGATTTACTGTGGTGGCAGTTGGCAAAACTTAAATGTTCCCATGAAAGGATGGAAAAGGTGAAGTGTGGCTTGGTAGAGCAACTGCATTTCAGCTTTTTCTTATTAAATTGAAGCACTCAACAATTCAAGATGCGTAGTGATGCATATTTCCCTAAATAGACAAATAGGCTTCTAGCCATTTTTTTTAACAAAGAAGAAGCACCCTTAGCTACAGCACTCCTCATCACCAGGGCCCTGTTTCCTGTGGCTAAGGATTTAAGATCGCTTGCGTAACTGCTAATGTAACTGTGTAATTTTTATTATTTTTTTTAAAGAAGAAAGAAAAAAAAAACGAGCTTTGATTTGGCACTTCAACAAAATTTTGCAACAAATGTGAGATATAATCCGGATGGCCACTGTATATTTGATGTGAAGTATTTAGATATCTCTTTGAAACACTTTTAAGTTTCTTTGATAGCAATGACTTTTGTAAGGATTGGTATTTCTCTATCATTCCTTATAACTTGCACATTGTCTGTCACTAATACTTGACCTTGCTGTATTATCACCTAAATAACTGATGCCGGTACTGATGAAAATCTCTAATGGATAATCATAACACTTTTGGTCACATGTCCTTTTGTCTTTCCTGCAGCCTTGAAGGTTTTAAGAAATCTCAAATGCCCGCTGCTGCTGCCCTTTTAATTGCTATCTTTTGAAAAGCACCAGTATGTGTTTGAATTGATTTCCCCTTTTAAGGGAAATGACAGCCAGCAGTTACAGTTCTAATGGTATAAGTAAGACAAATAAAACATGTTTATAAAAATTGTATCCTGGAACACTGGTTTTCAACGACTGAAACAAATTTAATGTAACGGGGTGACATTTCATAAGGTTGTTTTTTTGTTTTGGTTTTTTTCCCCTTCCTGATAGATTCTCTTTTTCCTGAATAGATGTAAACCCTCCTGTTTTTCCTGATTTTATTCTAATAGCTGTGACTTCTTCTGGGAAACTTGTTTCCTTTTAATGGACTTTCCTTTTCATCAAGGCAGCAATGTATAAAAGAAATGGCATAAGACTAGGAGCTGGAAAATACCGAGTCTTATTCAAGTTTTACTGCATACTTGTGGTATAATCTTTGGAAAATCACTTGTGCCTACCTTTTGCGCACATGCACTCTCTCTGCAGTGGAGAGAATATATTGATAGCTGCCTCCATAGAGGTGTCGGTAGTTCTGTTGCGTTCTATAGCACCTGCAAGAAGAAAAAGTGCTATATGTGTTAAGTATCGCTCATCAAATAATTCCCACCTGTGGAAAGGTGACATTAAGGAACAGCTATGTGTTGTTTAACTGTTATACAAAACTGAAGGTTGTTTTCACTCACAGGGTCATTTCTACTTTGTATCGCAACTGAACTTTCAGAACTTGTAGTCAGGTATTTTGACTTCATTGTGAAATGATCGGAAACTCCATACAAACAGGTGGTAATATCGCTTTTCCATCTTCTGTGTGAAGAGCACAAACGAGAAATGTTTTCACTGAGAGAAGTGATAAGCTTGTGAAGAAGATACTACACACCAGACATCTTGAAATGATACTGATGGCCAGAAGCAGCAGTTTTAGTCAAGGCCTAGAAACATTCCGTACCGGTGTAAGGATAGAAACTGCAGTCTGGTGAGAAGTTGCTGTTCTGTCTCTTTTTTTAGGAAGCTATTACCAAGATAATAGTCCCGACTGTTTTTTAACTGGAAAAAAATAAAAAGACAAACCTTTTAATGTTGAACTGATGTAGGAAAACAGTGAATTCTTTTTATTTTATTTTAATTTTTTGTGCATCAGCTTTTTAAATGGTTGGTAGAACACGAGCTGTTCAGCTTTTTCCATTGCACACCAAATGCTTCTTTAATAGCTAATTGTAGTTTGACAATAAACTTGCAGCATACTAAATTAAAGACCACTGAATGGATCACAACATTCCATTTAAGGTTTGGGGGGTTGGTTGTTGGTTTGTTTTTTTAACTTAAATTTATTAATAAAACATTGGGTAGTTGAGAGGCCTCTTAATTGAGATACAACTTTGTAAGCCTTTTCATGTATGAAAATGGTCTTTAGAGTAGCTGCTCTACTGTATGCTGATAGAGGGAGATGTGTTATAATAATAACCATAAAACAAGTACTTAAGATGTGTTTAATCTGGGAATTTGCACTGACTCCTTTAATCTCAATACGTGCGTCTAATAAACAGTATACTGAAACGTTGGCTTGAGTCACAGTACGGTACACAGATCCTCTCACAGATCTCACTGGTTTTCTGGCCTGTTCAGGGCAGCTTTTTAAGTATCTTCACTCCGTAACGTAGATCTAGATCTGAGTTACTTCCAGATCGCAAGCACTCCTAGATACGGTTCTTTTGAAAGAAGTCATCTTTTGAACAAAGACCTTGATAAGAAGTGATTGTATTGAGGCTGAACAGTGACAGTTCTGGGCTGGTTCTGTTGCAGAGCCCTTCTAGGATGCCTGGATTCTAGTTGGGTGCTGTGGTGGGATAACTGGCCTGGCGCCTGTGGTTGGACAGCGTGAGTGAGCGGAACAAAGTGCTACTTCTGAGCCTGTATGTAGACACATCAGTTGTACTCTTTGGTGCTTTTACTTGATTTTTCTGTGAAACAGTCTTCTGGGAGCATAACAGACTAGTTATGACTGCCTTGCATAGACAGCTGCTATGAGGAGATGATTTTTATTTTGGCAGGGGACTAACTATCTAATATTGGTAGGCTGTGATAGCATACAGTGGTATGTGCTCAAGAGCAAGCCTCTAGCTTCAGTGTTTGTCTTCCTCTTGGCTGTAATACAAGGATTCTTGAGTAAATAATTTATTAAGTCACTCAACTTTCCTGATTTTTCTGCCTACTGTGTCTGGGAAACTGGGATCATTCCTAGAAGTCCTACAAGTTAAATATTTAACTTGGAAATCATGAGCTATTGTCTCACACTTAAGGTCAATTTGTCGTATGTTTTACTTCTCTGTTCTTCCTGTATATGGGCTGTCTTTTTCAGAGCAGTTCACCAATGTGACTTCCAGGTTTTGCTGTGGGGGGAGTTCTAGACTTCACATAACTCCTGTGATATTTCCAAGATACTGTCTTTGTGTATAGCAATCTCTAAAGCATAACCTCCAGAGTAGCTGAAAGAGTAACATTGACTTCTTGTTAATAGCTAGTTAATGTATTCTGCTGGGATTTTGAAACTCTCAGAGAACTTTGTGACCTTAAAAATGTGTCTTCTCAAAATATCCTGCTGACCTTATTTGTTAGACAGGCGGATTCTTAGATTGGGTTCTAGGCTGCCTTGGTAAGTGTCTTGGGAGAATGGATCGAGCTTCCTTCTCTCAAATGCCACTTGAGAGAAGAATTATTGAAAGGGCTTTAACTCTGGACAAATATTGGGAAGATGACAAAAGATGTTGCAAAAGTGTTTAAACTTAATCTGATTTTAAAAAAGCAATTAGGGCAAAACCTTTGTAGTCCAGAAGAATAAGATACAAAAGCAATTGGTCAGAAAAATCTTGCTCTTCCTATTCTTTTTTTGAAGCTCTGGCATTGCCCAAGCTGAGTAGTTGACCTTTCTTACCTCTTCTTTGCAAGAACCATTCATTATAAATGCATGTCTGAGAGACAAGAGTGGGGCTTAGTGGACAAAATTGTGCTGTATTCTTAAATTTTCTCCCATCTTGAGTCTCTTGTGGATAACAAAGGGATGTGAGAACACAGCTCGTTAACCAGCCCCATTAATGAGACTGCTAGTAGCATCTTGACAAAAATCGTCCTCCTTGCTCAGGGGAAACTGTTCTTGAATAAAATGAATGCAAAGTATCAAAACAGGCAATTGAAGATACAAATTCATAGCTGGACTTTGAAGTTTGCAACCCTAGGAAGTAAACTATATTTTAGTCTTTCAAATCTCTCCACCTGTTTTTACAGAACTGCTTCCAGCTGCACTGAATGTGGATGGGACAGGAAACATTTTTTAGTTGCTTGAGCTGGCATCAACGTTCTACAGGTGGGGTGGGTAGGAGTTCTTCACTGATTGACCTAAAAATCAGTGCCTCAGTGCAGGAAAGGATCCCGAACAATAAAATTTTCCTTTTGGAATTCCTTCCATATTTAAATTTGGGCTTAAATATAGTTGTGATTTTTGTTGGGAACTTTACTGGAAACTCAAACATTGCAAAACTGTAGAGGTTTCTTCTAGCTGTGTTTTTCTGTAAATGACAAAATTTGTTAAAATTTTGAGTGTTCCATATCAACATCAGCATTTAAGTGTTTGGTCTCATGTGAATCTTGGCTGTCTTATATTCAGTGGCAGAACTTAACAGAAGGAGCTTTGACATGATTTTTTGGGGGAAAATAACCCTTATTTAACATCAGATTTGTATGCCTGATAGTCAAGAAGGCGGCTGATTTGCTTAAACTGTAATGTGTTTTCTCTTTGGACAATTTTTTCCAGAGGGAGGGAGAGGGGGAAGGTCCTTCAAACTTCCCAGTTTGCAAATACCACTTGCTTTTGCATTCAAATGTTTGTCATCCCGGTCAGTACATTTTCCATGAGAAAAGGTTCCATGGTTTTGAGAACCGCTGCACCTCGGCTGTTTAGGATTTGAGGTTGCATTCAGATCGTCTTAACATCAAAGGGAACATCTACGCTGTAGTAGACTTAAAGAAATTGAATGTCTCTTCCTTTATGTGAAAGCAAGGCCTTGACTCCTGTGCTGCTATGAAAACTTAAAAGCAGCATCTTCAATTTCTGTCTATTCCTGCAAGGTTTCAGATGCTGGCTGGTGGTAAATTTTTGGTGTGGGATGGCAGAGCCTCTGAAGAGAAACTTAATTTTCTAAACTCTGTCTAAGGGAAGAGGTGCTATTCTATTAACCACTTTCTTAGGCTTTTTGAATATAATGCAATTGGAAATGATTTGTGGCTCTGTAGATCTAGCCTTGATGGAGGGAAGGGAATCTCTTTTCCAAAATCCACATCCTAAAGCCAGTTTGAGTGGCGCTTAAGAGAACAGTGTTGGGAAACTTCAGCCTAACTTGGCATATTCTTCTGAATTAAATTTCTTGTTGTTAGCTCTTGCTGCAGTTACTAACTCATTAATTTTAAAAGCTAGGTTTTGTTCCCTCCCCACTTTTTAATGTTCATCAATCAATCAGATGGGTGTAATTAGCTCAGTTCCAACTATGGTGGCCAATTTCTCTTTTCTCTAAAACGTGCTCAGATACCCAATAGTGGATCCTAGAGTACACCTGAAATTCTGGTATCAAGATAAATTTTAGTAATTAAGCATTAGACTTTTATTAAATGAAAATGTGTTTCCTTTTTTGAAGCTATTAAATTTTAGAGTAAATTTTAGTAATAATGCATCTAGCATATAAAATAAGTCTTCAGAATTTCATTTTAGTTAATTGTCAGATTTAAATTTTCTGATGGCCTTAAACATACCTGTATATATGTCTTTGCAGTTCTTTGACTCAACATTTAAAATGAATTGGTCCATGGCTTATGTAAACACTTGAAAAATAAATCTATTTAAAATATTTTATGTCCTTCCCTTTTAAGCAAATATTTCATACCTATACCTTAAGGTACACTTCTGTTGCATTGGTGGTTTGGTATTAATAATTGGGTTTACCTGGGTTCACCTCCTCAAAAAATACTGTTCTACAGCCTTTATGATTATTAATTCAACAATTTATTATATTTTTGTTTTATTTTTAAACTTATTTTCTCCCAAAATACATCTAGTGCTATTAAACACATTTTTCCTACGATGTTACCTGGCTTAAATACTTAATTGTTCAAATGTTCAAGTTCAAAAACTTTTTTTTTTTTTGGCAGTATTAAAAGCTAAGAATAAATACATCTATGCAAATAGGTTGGCTCAACTTTGGTATTGAAAAGTTTATATTACGAAATGTTAGGTTATTAGGAATATAGGAATAGTTTTGCTGTCGGTTTGAGACTAAATTTTGTGCTTCTGAATCACTAGAATTTAAACCAAGTCAGATTGATAAATTGTTTTCCTGTTGCGGCTCCACAGTTGTGCATCTTGGAATTTTATATAGAAGATTTAGTAGTATAGACTTAGTAGTATTTTGTATAGAAAACTTAATAGTTGTGGCTTTATTAAATAGTGGAGGTGACATGTTACAAGCTAACTAGTTTTATTGAGACGCAAGGCTCCTAAGGTTTCATGGCATTGCATAATTTAGTATCTGATAATAATGTATTCTAATGATTTATTAGTTTTCTGTACTTGTGCTTAATACTGTGTATCCAAATTCCCCCTTTTTTCCCCCTCTCTCAACAGTACCCAAGGACGCCTAGTGACATGGAGTGTAAAAGAGCAGTAGGTGGAAATGGAGCATCTTTATAACATCATTAAGAGGCATGGTGTTGGCTCCAACAGGCCTACGTTCTGCAAGCAAGATCTATTCAGAACAAAGGCTTTTTAAAAAAATAAAATCGGTGTTGTCATTGCGGTTTGGTTTATCCCCTTTTTACAGCCAGTTACCCCAAAGTCACCGAACTAAACCCAGGCAGGACGTGGAGATTCCTGTCCCCCCTCACTGGCCTGGGCTTGATCTCAGGGCTTTTGAGAGTTGGGGTTATCTCCAGGTGTGAAATCATAATTCAGGATACATTGGTATATACTACTCCTCGTTATTTAAGCGATTAACTTCCTGTTTCTTTGGTCCTTGGTGCTGCCGGTGCCAGCTTCTCCCTCAGCGCTGGGCCACGGCTCCCCTCCTTCTCCTCCTGTCTCTGGAGGCCGAGGGCGTCGAGGCTCTGACCGAGGCGTGTTTCCTCAACTCCACCGCGACTTTCCCACGTGTCAAAGTAGCTTAAATTCTGCTTTTTAAAAATAAATAAATAAATAAATAAATGCATTTACGGCGCGCAGGCGAACGGCGGGGGCAGCCTCGGGGTCCTGCTGTGGTGCGCGTCGCGCGCGCCCCGTCCCGCGCCGCGCCCACGTGGTGTGGTGTGGCCGCGAGACGCCGGCCCCGTCGCTGCCGCCTGAGGGAGGGGGCGGCTCTCCTCAGGGCGGGCGGACGGGTCTCCCTGCAGCGGCTCTCCTCAGGGCGGCAGTCGGGTCTGGGGGGACAAGGTCCGAGCGCCCCACAGCCATGCAGCGCCGGAAGGTGGACAACCGCATTCGGGTGCTGATCGAGAATGGGGTGGCGGAGCGGCAGCGGGCCCTCTTCGTGGTGGTCGGCGACCGCGGCAAGGACCAGGTAAACCTCTCCCGGCGGGCAGAGGGACTCCCCTTTCCTGCGGGCCCTGTGTGTGTTGATTTTGAACCAAGACTTTGAAGAAGGGCTCATCTGTCATCCCCCGGTGCCGGCTTTCTCCTCTGAAAAGTGCTAAACCCCTCACAGAATGAGGCAGAGCAGTGGTGCGTGCCTCAGCCTGCGTGAGGTAACTCACCGCCAAGGAGGGTTAGAAATGGCTTAGGAGGCTTGCCCTTAAACATCTACTGTTTGAGAAGCTCATGAACTTTAATTAAAAGCGAGTACAGGCAAATCAGAATATTTCTTTTAAACTGAGGCAAAAAATATTTAATTTTCTGGCTATCAGGGGGTTCTTTCCCATCTCAGTGCTGTTGTAAGATGTTACGCTTTTGCTCTCAAGCCATGTTTTATGCACTGAGTCAACCTGCGGATGTCACCACACCAGAACTTGAACTGGGCCTTCCTGGTAAAGTTGCATGGAAAAAAATAACCACTAAGCTTGTTTCTCTTCAGAGACTCTGAAATTTTTTTGACTGGAAAGGGGAAGAACAGCATGGCAAAACCGTAATATTTTCGGATAAGTCAGTTCAGTTAGCTCCTGGGGAAAGTAAAATAAATTAGTTATAAAAAAATCATGGAAAATAATGAGTTGATCGGGTGGCAGTAGAAGAAAGTTGTCATTAATTTATTGCTAAAACAGATGTGTGAGCTCTGGTGGAGCATGATTTCAGGATTTTCACCGATGAATTGGATTCCAGAGCAGGAAGCGGGCTTACCAAATATGCAGGCTACATAGCAATGAGGTGGGTTCACCAAACCCACTAGAGGATTCAAATTCAAAAGGAAATCCTGGTAAAATGTAGAAGTCTGAAATATACTATGCGAAATTTACTAGGAGACAAATATCAGGATCTGTATTTAGCCTGGAATAATTGCCTTCTGTTTGTGTAGTTGTTAGCAGTTCTGCCAAAGGAGAGTGCTAAGGAAGAAACAGTAGGAATAATTCAGTGTCTTCAATATCATGTAGCCCTGGAGAAAGCACAGACAGACAGGGCTGTATAAAAAGGAATGTAAACTTCACATCATGTCAAGGGACCCTTCTGTTTTGAACTGGGCTTCTCAGTAGAAAACACAGCTGTAACATCAAGTAGAGAGAAATATTTTGCTCTTTGATGTTAGCTCGTGAGTATAGTTTTTCATGAATTTTTCTGTGTTTTGGCAGGTGGTTATACTTCATCACATGTTGTCTAAAGCAACTGTAAAGGCTAGACCCTCTGTCCTATGGTGTTACAAAAAGGAGCTGGGCTTTAGCAGGTAAGGTACCTCTTGTGTCCTGTGCTGCAGTCGCTGCTCTATGTGAAGCAGAAGCTCCATGACTGGAGTGTGGGTTGCATGATTTGGTTGTAAGGAGAAACAGGATTAGTTCTTTGAGGAGCTAGAGGAAGTTTGGTCTTCCAGAACTAAAATTTGCCTTCCCTGACACAGTTGACATCAGCACTAGGTACTTCTGGTTTCTCTCTGTAGCTCTAAAGCTAACTCTGCTGGCCTGGACCAATCTCTCCCTCACCTTTTTAACCTCAAAAGGCCAAAACTCTTAATTCCTCAGCTTTCTAGCCTCAGTAATACCAAGGACTGAACACAGATTAAGAATTAGAATTCCTTCATTTTGAAAAAGCGTTTAAAATTTTGATTCTTACATTTGTGTGTGTACTTACAGTCTGCATGCAAAGTCAGGAAGGAAGGGTTACCTGAAACTGCATGATTCCAACTGAGTGGTTTCATGCAAAACCAGCTGGTTCTGTGTGATATCCCCCACTTTGGGCTGGAGGCACATGGGAACATCTTGCGAAAACAGCAATTGTGATCCAAGATTTTTTTCCTTGGAGGCTGATTTCACTTCCAATTAGACTTGAATGTAGGTCTGAATGCACTTTTCTCAAACCTTTTTCCAAGAAAACTTCTGTATAATTTTGTTCTCCAGCCATCGGAAGAAAAGGATGAGACAGCTACAGAAGAAGATTAAAAGCGGAACTTTGAACATAAAGGATGATGATCCTTTTGAGTTATTTATAGCAGCCACAAACATTCGCTACTGCTATTACAATGAAACTCATAAGATTCTTGGTAACACTTTTGGCATGTGTGTACTTCAGGTAAGGAGATAAACTTTTGACTTAAGAAGAACATTGCACTAGTATCGATTGCTTTCAGTTTATATTGCTGCAGGAATAGTATTTGTTGCTTCTGTTATTTCAATTACAGTGGCCTTATCTATCTTTTACAAGCTTTGTGAGGGTGAAATAATTAATGCAAATGTTAAGTGTGAATTAAACTTTGAGAAATAATATTTTTAAGCTTTCTGTTCTTTTTATGAGGCCCCAATTGCATTGATAGACAACTTTGAAGTTTTCTTTATTTCCTAGGATTTTGAAGCCTTGACTCCAAACCTGCTAGCTAGAACTGTTGAAACAGTAGAAGGTGGTGGAATTGTGGTGATTCTCCTGAGAACTATGAACTCACTGAAGCAGCTGTATACAATGACCATGGTATGTTCAATGTAATGTGTCTGTTTTATATAAGCAGGTACATTGTGGTGATGCTAAGTAGTTATTTTTTGCTTTTGATAATGGCTACAGTCTTCTTTCCGTCATCTTTCCTGATCCTTCCTTCATCTGTGATTGAATGTGTCTTATGCTTAGGCAGTTCTGCCAACCTGTGTGTCTTGAAAAGCTGCTGGGTTACAGGAAAGAAACACCTCTCATTCACAAACATAACTGTTCCTTTGTTTTACAAAAGTTTTGGAAAGTATTTATGCTATCTGCCCATATAACAGCAAATTAGGTAAAAAATAGGCCCTTTGAGTGTTTTGTTACCTGTTGCTAGGTGAGATCAGCTTCACTACTACTATATATTTCTATATATGATCTATTCACAATAAGTATATTTACCCTTAGACCAAAACCTGTTTCCATTAGTGGTAATACCAGTAGGTGAATTGAAGTGTCAGACTATTTTTTCTTAGCATTCCTGAGGTGTTTGAAATGTTGTGTACCTGGCAGAATTGACCTTTAAGTCAGGCAAGAATAAGTAAGACCACCGTGGAAACTATGGTGGGAGAAGTACATTTTAACAAGTATTTGGAAAACGTGCATGTTTAACAACAAACAGGAAATCAGAATATCAGAATCCTGTCTGGGATGCAGTGTTGATAGAAAGGGAGGCTGTAATCCATGAGAGTGGAAAAGGAGATGGATTGTCCCATGAGTAACAATCTTGTTAATATCGCTGCTGCTGCTAATTCTCCTGATTGACTTTTTCTTTTTGTTTCAGGATGTACACTCTCGATATAGAACAGAGGCACACCAGGACGTGGTAGGACGGTTTAATGAGAGGTAAGTTATTAAGAATGTAAAGGATCTAGGCTGTATGTCCAAGAAGAACATCTGGAACAACATCATGTATTCATATTAGGAAAGCATCCTGTAGGTTTGCATTGGAATAGGCCTTCTTCAGTGAAGTTTTCATGCACTGTTGTGAAAATTAATACAGTTTGTTGTTGGAGGAATTGTATACAAAATTCTAGCATATGTTACAAGGGATATGCAAATAGGGCCAAATTTGTAAACTTTTCTGAGTCCCTTTCTTGAAACATTCTGTGGAAATGTACGCTCCAGATGCACAGAAATTCAGATACTTATTGCACTGCTGCAAAACATAAAACTGCTTAGTGTGGAGTATTCTCTGTGGTTTCAGAAGTGTCTTGTAAAGGTATTTTCTCTGCTTTTGTTGTTTAGAATAAGCAGCTCTTATTGAGTGAGTGAGCCCTAGCTCTAGCCATAGGAAAATTGCAGAATTTGTTCTTTAGCGTGCAGGTGGTTATTTGATGTCAGAAAGTCAAATGCATTTGTGTCGCTAGTGTTTTTACTGACTTGTCTTTGCTTGGCTGCTCAGGTTCATTCTGTCTCTGGCCTCGTGCAAGAATTGCATGGTGATTGACGATCAGCTGAATATCCTGCCCATCTCCAGTCACATTGCAAACATCACACCAGTTCCACCACAGTCGCAGGTCAGTGAGCAACGTCAGCCGCTTGGGAGAAATCGGTCTGAGTTTACCACAGTGTGTTTAAGATTTAAAAAAAAAAGGAAGCTTTCCTTTCACCCTAATTTATATCAAATAATTATCTTGCAGACAGGAATTAGAATGTTCTGCAAAAATTACACCTGGTACAGGTGAAGTATGGGAAGCTGTGGTAGCTTTCCTCCATGGGTTTTTTTCTGTCACACACAGCTTTTTTTTTTTTGTGCTTGCCTGTCTTTATCGATTTTACTATATTGCTGTTTAACCTAGCAAGGTGGAGCTTAATTGCTGTGGTTGCTGTTTGAGAAGTACATAGAGAGATTTAAAGCTGAGGGACAGTTGGAACAAGAGAAATAAAAAAATCTTTGGAGGGTTGGAGGGTGGGCAATTGCTTTGGAAATGAGCCTGTTACAAGCTCAGGAGACACCTGGTGGCTGGAAGCTGTGGTAGTTGTTTCAGTTTCTGAGTTTGCGTGCCACATCTTGGGAAACATTCACTGAATACAAGCCAGACATAAAGTTCACACTGTTAGAAATGTATCCTTTTATCACTTTTCATTGTAGACTAAAGTAAAATGGAACTAGTTTTAAATAGAACTCTTTAAGTTCTTGAACTGTTTTGTTTGGCCTAGGAAATGCCAACATAGGTTATGTCAGAGATGGTAAAAACATTTTAACAGAGCGCTTATTTTAAAAAAGACCCAAACAAACCAAATCCCCCCTTAGCGTTGTAACAACATTGACTGCAGCACAAATGCTTATCTGTTGGATGGATAGACTGATGCTTTTGGAATTTTAAGTGACAATTAGGAAAATCAGAATTAATTCCTATTTAAAATTGATTCCTTTTGTGTCCAAGTTTGTTTGGCTTTCAAAATACTGATATTGGTTTGAAAACTGATCTGTTGCTGCTTAGTAGTTTTTCCCTCTACATGGCAGTATGTACATCTTGTATGACAGGTATAACAAAGATCATAAAATTTTGGAATAGCCTAAAGACTGAAAAACGAATTAAGTTCTTAAAAATTTTTTTCAATGATCTTCTTCCTAGCAATGCCATTCTCCAGTTACTATGTACCTAAAAAGTCCTTTCCTTTTTTCCTACAAGCTTGGGGAAGCCTGGATGCCCACCTCTTGTGTAACCGTTCTCCTGATAATGCATTAAAATTGAAGTGTTAAACCTCTGTCCATTTAAATTTTTCTGGTTTTAGGGAGTATATTCAATATGTGGTAGCATTTCCCTTCAGATGTCTTTCTGTGCCTGATAAAAGATATCAGAAGACATCACAAAGGTATAATTGTGCTGAAGTGTCCTTTACTAATCCTGTTACTGTAAATCCTATGCTTATAGGAAGATCGCCTCCGGCCACAGGACCTGGAGCTGAAGGAACTGAAGGAGAGCTTGCAGGATACACAGCCTGTTGGAGTTTTGGTGGATGGCTGCAAAACCCTGGATCAGGTTGGTGTGGTGTTTAAATTTTAGATGCTCTGTGCTTGACAGGTCACCTTAGGTACTGATGTTTGTGTCTTATCTTATGTGTCATCACATCTGAGTGTGAACATTGATGGGTGTGATCTTAGAGAATTTCCTTGAGAAACCAATTGGATGTGGTAGCTCAATGATAGTATCTGTGATTTTCTTCATGAAGTTGAAAATAAGTGGAAGGGCTAGAATGAAGACAGGAAGCTGATCTGGAGAAACGCACATTGAAAAAGATTATAATTTTAAGGGTTTGAAATAAGGAGGAAAGTTAACCTGCTTAGTTTAGTTCTGAACAGAAGTTGAAAATTCATATTGTGTTTTAATACACCCTTATTCCTGCCTCCCTAACACTTTTTTTACTCTAGTTTGAGAATCACTGCTTAGTGCAAATTGAGACTCTGCTGCAGTTGTCTTTCCTGCTTCAGAGTATCCACTGAGATGTTGCAGTTCAGCCTGGTGGCTCCCAGAGCAGTGCACTGCTTAAGCCCTTTCACAGTAGGCTTCCTCGCTGCCAAGATATGTTCATCTTCTACCCCTGAGTCTCTTCCCATCTCACTGAATATACTTAGTGGTCAGTGGCATGGAGGTAGTAATTGAGAATTGCTCTGTGTTTTGATGTGAATAATTTCAAGAACTCAGTGGGTCAAGATTACCACTTCTTGCATGTTATTTGTCTGGGTTTTGACGTTCAGCTCTCCTGGCTTGTCTTTCTCTTCCTTTTTCCTGTTCTATGAATGAAGACATGTACTAGTGGTAAGTCTAAGTAACGCTAAAAGCAATTTAAATGCAGCTGATTTTTGTCTTCCTTTTTTTTGTTTCTGAATATCAGGCAAAAGCAGTCTTAAAATTTATTGAAGCCATTTCTGAGAAGACTCTACGGAGCACTGTGGCATTAACAGCAGCCAGAGGACGTGGTAAATCTGCTGCTTTAGGACTGGCGATTGCTGGAGCAGTAGCATTTGGGTGAGTGATACCCCCCATCTCCCAGGCTTTATTTGTATCCATGATTTAAAAAAAAAATGAAAATAATAGGTGAAAGGATCTGAATATATTTGTAATTTCCAGTTCTGCATCCTTCCTTTTTATTATTATTGTTTCTTTTGATTGCTGCATACCTGCATAAACTGATACTCAAGTTTTTCTATTTTATAGTAATAAGAAAACCTCAGTCTTTAAAAATCAAAATGATCACACATAAAGTGAGATTAATGTCTAAAGGAATCTGCTGTGTTTTGGTTATTAGGTAAAATCAACCCCTCGTATGAAGAAAATATTCTACTTAGTATGTATATGTAAAACCTGTTAGAAAAAGAGTTAAACTCTTTTTTATTTTTCTGTGCAGTTACTCCAATATCTTTGTCACGTCTCCAAGCCCTGATAACCTTCACACTCTCTTTGAGTTCATATTTAAAGGCTTTGATGCGCTGCAGTATCAGGTAAAGAGAACAGACTGTTTTACAATACTTCCATGCAGTTCCTGTTTAGGAAGGACTTTGCATCTGATCTGTGATTTTTTTCTTTAGCTACCAGCTTTTACCACTACCAGTCCTTTCAATAATGTTCTCCAAAAGTCAGTCATAGTACACTAACGTTTCCTTCTCTATTTTAAACTTGGGAAAATCAGTTTCTTTGTGAAATAGCTTTTAATATAAGTGAATAATTTCTCAGTTCTTGGGCCTCTGAAGCTTTTGTTATAAGAGTTTTTAACTAGAATCTGAAACAACAGTGAACTTATTTTGATGATAATGGTAAATGATATTTTTCTTAGATATTGGTTCGTTCATACTCTTTAACAATGTTTTCCTTCAGGAACATCTGGATTATGAGATAGTTCAGTCTTTAAATCCGGAGTTTAACAAGGCAGTTGTCAGAGTGAATGTGTTCAAGGAGCACAGACAAACAATTCAGGTAACTGGCCTCTTTTCCACTCTGCCCTTTCTGCTTTTTCCTTATGACTGTTGGCTTTACTGATGCTGTAGTTGTTCTGTAGCTGATTTTAAGCATGTTCATTTTATGTGATATGTAACTGTCCTGATTGATTTTGCTTTAAGGCAGATCCTTTTATTCTGATGAGTGACTTTCACAAAATATCTTCTTTCTATGAGTATCCTCGTAGATTACAAAGTTCCCTTGGTAATTGCTGGTGGGTTTCTTCTTGAAACAAAGGCAAAAGGTGAAAGAAACAGTGAAGGAAGAGCATATGTTTCTGGTGATTAGATTTCCTTTCTTTTCATGATCTCTGCAGATAAATTTGTGTGTAAATGTGCAAACGAGATGTGTGACCCAGTCCTTGTTAGGATAACATGAACTCTCTCCCAACTGTTTGTTTTCACGTCTCAGTCTCTTGCTTGATGGTTGTGAGAGCAGGGACAGCAAACAGTTTTTCAGGGGTCCAGCTTTGCCAACTCTGACATTTCCTTAATTCCCAAACAAGCTGTTGTTGACAATGACTTTGTTCTCTCATTCCTTGCAGTACATACACCCTGCCGATTCTGTGAAACTGGGGCAAGCTGAGCTTGTTGTGATTGATGAAGCTGCTGCCATTCCTTTGCCCCTGGTGAAAAACCTACTAGGCCCTTACCTTGTTTTCATGGCTTCTACAATCAACGGGTAAGGCTTGAGCAGCAACTGTCTACCAGAAAAAGCAGTTGTACAAGTGGACTCTTTCTTATCTACAGTACTTTTTTTAATGACACACTATGATATCAATCATGCTAATTCTTGATCTGTCATGGAACTGCTCCTCAAAATAACCAAGAGTCAGTATTTGAACTAGCTGCTTTCCTTTGGTTCCACTGTGGATTCATTAAGTGTTTGACTTGCACCTTTTCTGGTCTGCTACAAGGAGCAAATATATAAACAGGATTCTGCAGTCTGTTAGGAGAGAGGGAAGAGTGACATCTTCCTTCCAATATGGTGAGACTAAGACAGTGACAGGGTAGGCTGCCCTGTCCTATATGCGCAAGAACATCAAAAGGCAGCAGTTCTCACAGATGGTTGGGGTCCTCAGAGGCCTCAGAATGACATTTAGCTCTAGATGACAGCCTGCTTCTGTGTTGGAGCTTCCCCATGGCTCAGGATTGCTGTTTGGTTATTTGTTTCAGACTTTTGTCTTCTGCTTTTCAGGTATGAAGGTACTGGTCGATCACTATCTCTGAAGCTCATTCAGCAGCTCCGTCAACAGAGCGCACAAACCCAAGTCACCATGACAGCAGAGAATAAATCTACAGCTACAGCTAAACTGGCCTCAGGTACTCCATGTGTTCTGGACTGGTGTATAACTGTGATCTCCAGTGCTGCTGACTTGCAAGCCCTGTTGGTATCCCCATGTGTCCACGTAACTTGTAGTTGTAGGAAGGTGGTGATATGGGAAAGTGAAGGAACTCTCCTGGTTTGTCCTCATGATTTTCAAATATAAAGGCCTTTAGTGGAGGAAGCTATGAGAGTAATGATCTTCTAATCTCCTGGGAGTCCTTCAAAGGATACTGATCCTATTGCATTCTTTGTTAGCTGTAATTTCCAACACTAACTGTTCTTCTCTGAAATCTGTTTGCAGCTCGTACGTTGCATGAAGTCTCTCTCCATGAGTCAATCAGATACGCCCCTGGTGACCCTGTTGAAAAGTGGCTGAATGATCTGTTGTGTTTGGACTGTCTCAGCATCACCAGAATTATCTCTGGCTGCCCACTGCCCGAAACCTGTGACCTGTATCCTTCCCCAGATGCTGTGCTCTGGTCAAAATATATTGCTTTAGGTGAAGGAGGCTTTTTCAAGCTGATTAATAGTGGATTCTCCAGTCAACTTAATAACCTGAGCACATGATCTTTTGACAAAAGTCTATTAAAGACCTCACTTCTGCAGTTAAGCTCTTATTATTGCCTTATAAGATTGGTGGTGTGTGTTACCAGGACATTACCAAACTCCAGTTTTATTGCAGAGACAATTCTAAGGAAGGGTTGAATAAGGGAAGGTTCTTTTTGGAGTTATAAAAAGTTTAGCTTTACGGATCAAGGGTGTGAAAGCTGTGAACGCTGCCCAAACTCATTCATTCTTCTAGATGGAGCTGTAGGGTCTAAGGACATAAGCCAACTTGTAGCCCAAGGCTGTATTGAAAAAAATGACTCCCAAACCAACAAGGAACTTTTTCCTTATAACCAAGGAGTTGTTTCCTTGACCCCTGTGTTAAGATACTACGTAAATAGAGACACACTTTTTTGTTACCACAGAGCATCAGAAGTTTTTCTGCAGAGACTGATGGCCCTCTATGTGGCTTCACACTACAAGGTAAAGCCTGTGCTATGTCTATCAAAATTTCAGCTAGGAATTCTGTGGGGGGAGCAATGCTTGTTACAACAATCTAATTTAATTGGCCTAGCTGAGGTTTCTGAAGAGCTTCTTGTTGTATACAGATCAGTATTCTCTTTTCTCTGAGAAGATCTCTGCCTTGGTTTGGCTGAATATACTGGATTTACAATTATCTGGAATATTTGTGTCTTGAGAAATTCTAGACACTAAATTCTAGATGAGCCCACAAGCTTGTCAGAATAGTATCAGTTCCTCTTCTGCAGTTCTCTTTACCATATTCTGGCAGCCTCAAGTTAACCAAAAGAGTAGTACCATTGTACTACTGAAAAGAGTAATAACTCATCTCAGAGTTTCAAGACCATGGGTGACTAGTAAATGTGAGTAGTGAAGTCCGTAAGTTTTGAGTGGTAGAAATCTGACACTTAAAAAGAAAATTGAAGGTTTTGTGGATTGAGATAACTAGCTATATAAAAATAGAAAGTTCAGTTCCATACATACTAGAGCAAGAGATTTCACTTGGGAAGAAACGGGTGCCGTCTGGTAGTATATAACAGCCATGAACTGGCCTGTGAGCTTCTTCATCTGTCAGTATTATCCTTTAAGAGCCCTAAATTCAGAAAATGGAGGGTTCTTCAGAAGACAGCTACTAACATTACAGTGGACTTTGAAGCTCTTCTTATGGAATAATCCAACTTTCTGATATGTCTTTACCCTCCAGAACTCGCCCAATGACCTCCAGATGCTCTCTGATGCACCTGCCCATCACCTTTTTTGCCTTTTGCCCCCTGTTCCACCTACCCAGAACTCATTACCAGAAGTCCTTGCTGTGGTTCAGGTGAGAGAACAGCACATATCTATCAAGTGCTCTGCTGTGAGCAGTCATCACTGTGCTATGACAGCAGTGTACTATCTAGGAGTAGATGGTAGCTTAGGGCTGTGGTTTTGTGTGTTACAACAGTGTATTAAGGCTGTTTTTCCCCCTCCAATTTCTTTCGTTAACACTAATTGCTGTGTAAGTACATGGTGATGCTGATCCTTTCACATAGACATCCCAGTGTCCACAATGTGCTTGTGCTGAGAAGCCTTCTGAGGAGTTGAACTACTGCTTCTGGAAATGACTTTGTCCTCCCATTTCAACATCCTACAAGGAGAGTTAGTTCACTCTGCTTATCCCATGTTTCTAGTGTTCTTTTTATTTGCAGTAGAACTGAAAAAATGCGACCTCCTCAGATGTATGTACTTAGAGATGTAGAAATATTTCAGCCCTCGACTGTTGGGTATCTGACCATATTTTTCCTTCCTTAAGAACACAGATTCTTAATTATCTGTGTTCAACACAGCTAATTAAATCTGCTGCTTCTTAAAAGAAAAAGCCCCATTTATGTGAAAAATATATGACATTTAAAGAGAAATATTGGTGGGACAAGCCTTTATGGTGCTGTTGATGGGCTACAGAAAATGCATAGAGCACTTTCTGTGCTTTTAATCTCTTCAGGCTTCTGTGGCACCATAGTGTAATGCCTGCTGCCTCCGCTGTACCTGCCTGGCCAGGTACAGGTGAGGTATAGGTGACTGCCAGCTCTGGTGAGCTTTTTGAGCCAAGGCTTTTAGGGGCAGGGCCTGTTTGTTCATCGTGTTGCATAGCAGGGATCCCATGAAACGTCAATACTGTGTAACGGACTCAGCAACTGACTATAAATTTTAGTTCTGCTGTAGTGGAGTGATTTGGGACGATACGCTTTTTGCTCCATTAATGTTCTTTCACCTTTCCTGGCAGGTGTGCATGGAGGGAGAGATCTCTCGCCAGTCTATCATGAACAGCCTTTCCAGGGGAAAGAAAGCTTCTGGTGATCTTATTCCCTGGACCATTTCAGAGCAGGTGAATAATTTGGCTGCATACTCACACCCAAGATGTATTTCAGACGTATTTTCTTATTTCCAGAGTACCCATCTGTGTTCTTTAAATTGACTTTTGTCTCCTGTGCAGTTCCAAGATCCGGACTTTGGGGGCCTCTCCGGTGGGCGTATTGTTCGTATCGCAGTTCATCCGGATTATCAGGGGGTAAAGTATTTTGGAACCCAGCTATTGTGACTAATCAGCAGTGGTACCATGAGAATGGCTGTACAGGCAGAATTGAAGAACAGGGCAAACACTTGAATTGCTCCAGTTTTCAGCATTTTAATCTTGGGGACCGAGCCAGTGTCAGTAATAGAGTGAAGGTGGGTAGAAAACCAGTGCTCCTGCTGTCATTACTAGGCAGCTTTGTAGCATACAAACATCCCAAGTATACAATCAAGATCCAGTGATATTTATTATGAGACTGCCAAACGTTCATGCTGGTGTTTGGCATTTTCTGGGTGCCAGAGTTAAGTGCCAAGAATTATTACACAGTCCTCAACTGCCAGCTGGGCTCTCATTGTGATTTTGGACAACCAGGTTATGTGGTGTCCTTTCTGGAGTGCTGCGTAGCAAAGAAAATGCAATTTTGCAGTGACTGAGTGATCTCTGCACTGATGATTGTTATTAGGTTTGTAAGGGGAGAATGTTGTTGCCCTGTCTTAAAAACTAGATACATCTTTTTGCTTATAGTGTATTATACCTACTCCACAGATGGGCTACGGCAGCAGAGCTCTGACTTTACTGCAGATGTACTATGAAGGCAAATTTCCATGTTTGGACGAAAAAACTATTCAAAAACCAAAAGAAATTGCAACTGTGAGCAGTGAGGTATGGAGCTCAGTGCCTTTCTTGTATTTTCTGCTGTGCTAAGCTGTTTTCTTTTTCACTGTTAAGTCTCAATAATGATTTCTCTGTTTAAGGAGGTAATACCGTTTTTTAAATACAGAATAAGAGTTTTAATTTGCAGATTTCTCTAAGCATTGCTACTAACTCATTTCTGCTTTCTCTTTCAGACTGTAAGTTTATTAGAAGAGGTTGTGTCACCTCGGAAGGACTTGCCTCCTTTGCTTCTCAAACTGAGCGAGAGACAAGCTGAAAACCTGGATTATCTAGGGGTATCTTATGGCCTAACACCAAGATTACTCAAGTGAGACATTATTGTGGTTTCTAGTTACATCCAGTGCAAAAATATAACTACATAAATAATGTATATTAAAATAATAGATATTATTTATAATATATAAAAATAATACAGTGTATATAGATACAGATGTAGATATTTTAGGCCTTGGACATTCTGTTTATCTCTGTGTGCTTCACTTTGTTTATAAAGCTGGGACAGGTCTGAGCCCGATTCTCCTGTAAGAGCTTTTCTTGATGTACAGTAGGGCTGATCCTAAGTGCATCCTTCAAGGTAGATTTTCCTCAGACTTCTTTTGAGGGAAAACCTATTCCCTTCTTCGTTGTCTCTGTGACCCTTCTAAACAATTAAACAGCTTTAATTGCTCAGTTTTTACAGGCTAGAGAAGTAAGAGTAGCCTGTAATAAGTAGGGAGAAGTTAAATACTACTTCCTGTGACCTGGAGAAGCTTGAGCTGCTGCTGATCTTTAAGGTCCGTTCCAACTCTAACCGTTCTATGATTTCAAAGCCAGTGGTTAGTTCCCTGACTAACATCAATGGTTTTCACCAGCAACTGCAGCTGCTTCTTGCTTTTCTTACCATGGAGGAACTGAGTTGCACCAGCAGTAAAACTTTAATAATTTTTCTGAAGTTTTATCTCCACTTTACAACATAGGTCTATATAAAAATGTACCATTTCAGAATAGAATAGAATAGAATTCAGTTAGAAGGACCCTACAATGATATTTAGTTCAACTGCCTGACCATTTATTTTATAATAAATGCTAACTTTTTTAGTATTATCAAATTCTATAAAATATTTAGGTTCCTGAGACTTTCTCAGCCATAGTGTGGCAAGTGGTGAATCCAGTTTGGGACACAGTTTCAAAATAATGCAGAATTCTTCCTGTTGATTGCCTAAACAGTCATTTATTACTTAAAACCTTTGTTTTGTTGCTGGCCTACCCCTACTTACAGAGGCTGTACAAGCACGTGAGATGAGACTGAGTTGAGGAGGAGTGAGCGATGGAAGCCAGTTTGTGGCTGACCCAGTCAGAACAGTATTAGACAGCTACACACATTTTAGCATTTCTGACAGAGGCTGTAGCCTGTTTTGTTCCACGGCAAACATGCTGCAAAACTCATGCCAAAATCGACGGTGGATTGTTTAGCTGTGCAGGAGAGCATCAGAACGGAATGGTTACTGTGAAATAGGCTTAATCTTTGCAAATTATCAAGCCAATGGTTCCGATGTCTGCCTTTATATGAACGATCCCTCTCAGGCAGACTTTTAGCTGTGGTGGGATAGATAAAAAAAAGGATGAATAGTGTGATGAGGTACACTGGGGTGCACATGTAGGGCTTCCTGCTGAAATTTTGCAATGTCCTGCACAGCTGATGAGTAGTCATCCCATGGCCTGTGGAGGTAGGTTACCAGTGACAGTTTCTCTGGGGCCTGGCTTCTTTCTTTGGTCTGTATTGCCATATGTTTGGTCTCAGCAGGTCTTTTTATACTAGTCCTCCTTTTACTGGGCAAAATGAATTGTGGGATCAGTTTATAACTAAGATATGAGAAGGAACATGAGAATAGAAAGGGATGCCAGCAGGATTTTGGATTCTGCTGACAGTCTGGGATTCTCTCTGGCCCACAAGTGATTACTTGAAACGTGGGAGTTGCGAGGGAAAATGAACATTCATTGGAAAAAAGCAGAGTCTCTGAAGTAAACTGTAAATCCTCAGCCCCTCCTCAGGGTACCCCTTAGGAGTCTGATGCCTGTTTTTAAAGGTGGTCCTGGAAGCATGTAACTCTTATATCACATCTCTCAGTCTTCCAAAGTTTGTTCGTTTTTTGATATGACAATCGTCGTCTTTCACTCCTCTAGGTTAGTTTGGTTGCTGTTACTATTTTCTGTCAATGTTCATTTTCACTACGTGGTGGGGTGTCTTACAGACTTTTGCCTAATTTTCAACAGTTGTTCTTGTACAGCAGATAGATTGCATTTAACCCCAAGTATTACTGTAGAATCAACAGCTCTGTAATTCTCAGTGTGTTTTCTCTTTTCACTTTCTCCAGGTTTTGGAAACGTGCTGGATTTGTGCCAGTTTATCTAAGGCAGACACCAGTAAGTAGCAAACTGTTTCTGACTGAAACCCAGCCCTACTGAAATTGCTGGGCATCCTTCCATTAGCTTCTGTGAGGTGGGATTTAGGCAGGAAAGTTTTCTGAGACTACATTTGGGGTTTGTTTTAGGTTTGGTTTTGTTCTTTGGGTCTGTAGTTAGATAAAGGTAAATTATAACATTGTGAACGTGGTCTTCTAATTAGTTTGCACTTAAAAAATGGAGCAAAGGTGCAGCTGTTGAGGGTTATTAATGTGGTCATTGGTAAAATATGCAAGTGGTCCTTGAACTAGCTGCTCTCGTTTTTCAAGGTGTTTACAAAAATAGCATTAGCAGTTACAGTACTTTTGGAGAGAATAATTTGTCCCATATCACTGCATTTTTCTCTTGTTTTTTCTGGCTCTTGAGCTGTACCTGGAATTTGCAATACTGGTGACTGCTGGTTACCTCAAGAAGCCAAAAATCCCTCAACACTGGGATTTACCAAATTCTAGAAGTTCATAGGTTTTACAGTAGGTAGTGGTGATCAGCAGCAGTTGATACATGAGTTGTTGTTGATGTAGAGGACCTTTGCCTTCCTCAATTGAGCACAGAGTGCAAAAGGTTCATGGGGATGTGTCGTGAGCAGGAGCCAGGGGGTGTGGGGGAAACAGGGAGAGCACACTGCCACAGGATGATGGGAAATAATATCTTATTTATTAGAATGACCTGACTGGTGAGCATTCGTGCATCATGCTGAAGATGCTGAACGAAGAAGACACTGAACAGGAGCCTTGGCTTACTGCCTTCTGGAAAGGTAACTTTGATTTTGCTGATGCTAGGGGAATCTTCTGGGTTATTTATTGTAGTGGTCCACAGAAATAATTTATTTTATCGTCTTGCCCCATAGATTTTAGGAGGCGGTTCCTTTCTCTGCTTTCCTACCAGTTCAGCACATTCTCTCCCTCGTTGGCATTGAATATTCTACAGAACAAAAATGTCAAACAGCAGCCACAACCACGTGAGTGCCCTGGTTCACAGTGTTCAGTTAAATTGCAGTTTAAACTCTATGTATGTTTTTCAGAGTTCTCAAATCCATGCATTATATGATCTCTCTGTTGTAAATTGCCATGATTACTCTTGGTTTGTTTCTGTGTTTTGTTCCTATTATCCAGAAAAATGCTTGTATTTCTAAGTAAAAGCTAAGAGGACATTTTCTGCCACTGAAAATGGGTAGTGGTGGTTTTTTTCGTGTGTTTTTTTTTTCCCTGCTTTTTTGATTGAAGACTTAACTCAAAATTAGAGTGCTCTTGACTGTAACAGCTAAATGCATGACAAAACATGGATAGATACTGACACCTGCCAAATCCAGTATGGAATTAAAAGGGAAGCCTTGAATAGCAAGGGTCAGTAGGCAGAGCAGCTTGCTTAGGATCTTAGGATGAAAGTTGTCATTAGGAATTTGGAAACTGGAATGTGATGTATTTCTAAGAGAGAGGCTTTAGTTCAACTGCATGTTACTGGGCTCAGTGCAGCACTTGTTAGGGGAAACACACGAGCAGTATAAAAAAAGGGGCCAGGCAAGACAATTCTAACAGTCACTTCTGGCTTAAAAGCAAATTGCTGTTTTCTCAATATGCCTAACAGAGAGGAGTCTTCAAGAACTTGGTAGTTTGTGTCTTGGGGATTTTAAGTATCTCTCTTGGTGAAAGAGTCTTAGGGACTGCTACGAGCAAACAAAGCTCTTTAGCAGCAGAACCAGTGTAAGATACGTAAAGACTGGGCAACCTGTGTATCTCAGCCTTCACTGTTTCCAGTTTCTCTGGCATTTTAAAGTTGATACGCTGGTCTGTTTTGACAGTTGCAATGTTGTTTTTCATATGGAAGTATTTCTGAAAAAAACTTGGAATAACCAAACCAGTCTGAATAGCAGTACTACACCTAGTGTGTTGAATTCTGAAGTGTGTTGGGGAGTGAACGTGTGGGGTAGCAGTTGGCCTTTACTCACAGATATGAGACAGAACATGTTAAATATTGAGATCCTGGATAGCTTTGAAGACCAGTCTTGACATTAGTTGTATTTTTATTGTACCCACCAGCCATCAGCCGTGCTGAATTAGAATCGCTTTTCATCCCGTATGACCTGAAGAGGTTAGAGATGTACTCTCGCAACATGGTGGACTATCATCTCATCATGGATATGGTACCTACCATCGCCAGGATGTTTTTTCTCAACCAGATGGGTGATATCTCTCTCTCTGCCGCGCAGTCGGTATGTATTGCTGTCAGAACAAGCCATGCTTCGTCTCTCTTTGTATGTATATTTGGAATAGGTTCTTGATTCATGTTATCTTTAAAAAAAGACTTTGCTTCAGTTAATTGCTCCTTTTGTAGCCCTCTTCATGATTTCTCCTGCTTGTAGTGCTCTTCCACCTTTAGTGTTCGCTTTGAATAAAATTTGCAACACGGTGTAAACTGTGGCTTAAAAACCCCTCAAAATCCTCTGACCCTTGAACCGTGCTTCAGGAGAAAGGTGTTCATCTGTACTGAGACACCTGCCATCTACAGAATAATGTAGGGGTATTCCCGTTCAGCTCATACCAGAGAAGCCTTGTGTAGGGAGTTACAGGGTATTATGGATTTGTATTTGCTCCAAAAGCCTTTGTAACTGAAATCCATGTCATTTCCTCAGGCCCTTTTTCTAGGGATTGGCCTACAGCATAAATCTCTGGACCAACTGGAGAAGGAGGTGGAACTGCCCAGCTCTCAGTTGATGGGCCTCTTCAACAGAATCATCCGCAAAATAGTTCAGGTAATAGTGACGGGACGAGCTTTGTCTGGGTTGTATCAGACCAAAGTGTGATTCCAGTGCTGAGCCTGGCACTAACAGAAAGGTGAATCAGAGAATGATATGGGGTTGGAAGGGACCTCTGGAGATCATCTAGTCCAACCCTCTGCCAGAGCAGGTTGCACAGGAAATCAGAATCAGAACTGCATGTCTTTAACATGTCCCAAATAACTGACTGTAAACTTTTTTGTGAGATGGGAAAATCCCAGTGGAAAAAGGTGGTATTTATGGCATTGATTTATATAGTGATTTCCCCAATAAGAGTGTTTTTTTATGTGTTTAAATGCCAAAATGTCCTGTCAAAAATGCTGAGCACAACCTGTGTTGGCAGCTGAGCCTGAGCCATTTTTTTATGAGTAGCATTGGTGGCATCTCAACTTTTCTGGAAAAAAACCTTTTCCAGTCTCGTTTAGAGGTAGACTTGAAGTCCCGTGAAATAATTGGAAAGGTTTGGATCTGGCTTTTTTTTTTCTCTCTAATGCCTGTGATAAAGTGAGTAACGTGATGAGTTGGCAAGTATTCTCTCCGTCTCGCCATTTGGTAACTGCTTGCTGAGTCTGGGGCCTGTAGTTCTCAAGGATCAGGATATGGTACTAGAGCTTCTGCAGTCGGGCATAGGTTGTTCATTGGAGAGGTGATTTGCTCAGCATAACACCCTTATAATTAGCTTGAAGAAAATAACATAAAAAACCACAAATATGCAGCTTTTAGCTGCCAGTGTTAATCAAATGATGCTTTATTAATGAATTGTGTTGTAAACTACAAGTTGTCTACATTTATGCGAGTGACACTGAGTGCTGACCGATTTTAGTTTTATACTTTCTATAAAAGCTGCGTATAATTCTGCCTTTTGGAAGCAGCCTTGAGCTTTTTATTTCAGTATGATGGAGTGTATGCATCCGAAATAAACAACTACCTGATAATATTGTCAAGGTTAGAAGAGTTTCATAGGGACAGACAGTATTTCTTATTTATTTTAAAGCAGTAACCTAGAAGAAACATCAGCGTGTCTTACATGTGTTGGCTTATTTCATTTACAGTTGTTCAACACGGTCCAGGAAAAAGCTGTGGAGGAGCAGATGGTGGCAACAAAGGATATTGTAATGGAGCCAACGCTGAAATCTTTAAATGACGATTTGGTAATTACGAACTTTCTTCTTCATACATATGTAAACACTTAATGGGATTCCCTTGGGTGTAGAGGCCTTGTAATCTACATTTTCTTGGATGGAAAGAATCCCATGTCAGGTCTGTCACTTGATGGTAGTTAAAACCTGACAGCTTTGTGTTAAATGCTTCTAGTCATGCTTTGTTAATCAGCAATATAGATTTTTGCAAACCCTACTGAGATATTCTTGCAGTTATATGTATACAAATAACACACAAATGCAATTATATAATAGAGAGATGCTTTTCAGGATCATCTGGTATTTGTTGACAGGAATGTACTTCTCTTTCAGTGGGAAAGGTGTTTTCCTTCTGTTACATGGTCACTGTTGCACTTAGAACTTGATGCATCTGTTGTGCTGTTCTGTTGTAGGAAGAAGCTGCAAAGGAATTCCAAGAGAAACACAAGCGAGAAGTGGGGAAGCTGAAGGAAATGGACCTTACACAGTAAGAATTTATCAGTATGAGTCTCAAATCCAGTTTTCCCCCGATAGCTGTTTGAATGCCAGGTCAGCAGCGCATCTTGCTGGGACTTGTGCACAAGGCTGCAGTTGCAGTATCGCAATCTCAAACTATCAATAAATGGGAAATAACAGTGGGTGTTTTCCACAGTGTGCAGGTAAGATAAGCACGTGCTGCTACCCTAACGAAAACTTTGGGTATTGTGTGCCTGACAGCCAATAACTTAGTCTTTATCGGCCCTGTTGCAGCTGCTTTGTTTCACACTCAAAACATTCTTTCCAGTATGAACTAAATTCAATAACAACTGCTGTTCAAGGGCATTCACCTGTTTCCCTCAGCACCTGAATTCATTGCCAGAGAAGTGTGTCATACTCCCAAGCCTGAACTCACCAACTTCCCTTCTTTTGCTGGTATTTTGAACAAAAAGCAGAAGGTTGTGGGTTAGCAGATCAGCAGTGAGATCTGTCTGTCCGTGGAACTGTAGAGCTAAGTTGTTGTTAGAGTTGTTACAGTACTAGAAACAGGAGATGTGCTGTGAGTGGGAATGCTGGATCAGTTCTCAGCTCTGTCCCAGTGCCTCTGGTGTGAGCTTGAGTGCATTCTTTTTACCTCTGTTCTCTTTTGTCACTTAAATGCTAAATTATTCATGGCAGTAGCTCTTACTATGTGTCAGTCTGGATCCTGGCTGTGTACAGTGTCTAGATTACACATTTATAAGTTATACAGTTCTGTAATATAGAGTAATAAAACAAGATGCCTGGCTGTGGACTGTTTCTAATTTTATGGTTTCCCGTGCTTCTAGGAATAGTCATTGGTTTCCTCAAACCAGGATGCCTGGCTCTGGTCTCCAGCTTAGCTGTGTGTGCAGCTCAAGTGAAAATAGTACCCAGCTAATTTTAATATTCTCTTCTTTAACTAAAAAAAGCCCCACAACCCTATCAGAAACCCAAACCAACAGAAAAATAACAACCAACCAGATCTTTTACTAACTACAATGAACGCAGATGCCTTTTAACTGCTGTAGAGATGGGCAATTTGTAGGATACTGAGTTGCTGAACCAGCAGTTTACTTGAAGTGTCAGCAGATGTCTCTTTTTCTGGACCAACAGGAGTTACACATGACACTGGTTCTTTCCTCCTCCCACTTTTTGTCTTCTAAATCCTGTTTACTAAGCTGACATCCCAGAACAGTTGTCTGTTTTGGCTCTAGATTAATCTCTGTTAAATCTAAGAAAAGGAATAAAAGCTTCCTTGAATCTTTGATTGTCTGGTTTGAAGGAAGTACAAAAAATGGATGTAATTTGAAATGACTTGCAAGTCAATCACATGAGGAAAAACAATGTAACTAGAATTTTTTAAAAGTTTTAATTCCGATTTTTAGAGTTGATAGTGTTACATGTCTGTTTGTCATTTTGGACCAATGTCCCCCTTTTTTTTTTTTTCACCCAGAAATAGATTTCTGTTCTCCTCCACGAGGAAAGAGAAACAAAAATCTATTTTAAACACTTTTCAATACAGGTTATAGAACACTAATAGAAGAGAAAGAGCTGTTTGATTTGAAAAGGCTTTGTCCAGTATTGTTCAGCCTTGTATGAACAAAGGCTACACAATTCTAAATCTCTAAGAATATAAGATGGAGAGCCACCACTCAATTTTGCTACACGACTGCTTTGCCTAGTTAAATTCGTATGTAATTGCCAGGGTACTTGAACAACCAGAGAAGGGGCACAGAACATGAGCTTATTTGAATAGCAATTGTTGTCCTAATTTCTCCTCTCAAAAGAAAGCTGCATGTCTTCAGTTTTTCCTGGGCTGATGCAGAAAAACTGTATCATTCAAGCTTACTGCTGGTCTCAGACCAGCTGCTAATTCAGCTGACTTTCTGTTAAAAGCCATTATTTTTTGTGTCCTCTTCCTTCACCACCACAACTATTCTTCTTCTCAAAAAAAAAGAAAAAGCCCTCAAGTTTTTATAAAGAAATCTTTATAGTGAGTATAGATCTGATTGTGGTTGTCAAGCTTATTGAAGGTCTATCTTTTAAGAAATCTAGTGGGCAAAGTGGAGGTATACGCCGCTGCTATGGAAAATAAAACCTTTGTGGCCTAATTTTTTGCTTTCATACCAGCTGTTCTGTACTCAGCACTCTGCTTTTCCATGAGAGGCTTTCACAGAGCAGGTTTGTGATGTTTAAAATAGGGGCTCCTGAGAGAACTTCATTTGACACTGACCAGCTTTGGATGGGGACAATTGTTGGTTGCTATTGACCTAGTTTGGGCTGAGTCTGCTGACAAGAGTTGTGACAAGCCATTGTATCCATTTGCCAGTAGAATTTTCTGTGGGTTTCCAAATACTGATTTCATTGGGTGCTGATGCCATGGCTTTGTTTGTAGAATAGCGTGTGTCTGACAATTTAATCACTTTATTTTTTTTTACTTTGTGCTAGCAATTTTACTTGGATTTTCCTTTACCTTTTTCACTTAGATATATTATCCGAGGTGACGACGAAGAATGGAATGAGGTGCTGAGCAAAGCAGGACAGAACGCTTCCGTCGTCAGTTTGAAAAGGTTAAGGAAGTTGAAATAATCCACAGATTATTTCTCTGCTCTTTCCCCCTGGCTTTATTGTAGTGTTTGTCAAAAGAGTGAAGCTGAAGTGCTAAATGCAGATAAAATGAACTTAGTGTCCTTCATAGATTCTCAGTTTTCCTGGAGAAATTGGGGTGTGAGCACCTGCGATCTCTGCTGGGCACTCAGTGGTTCCTCTGATGGTGACCCTGCTGCCCTGAATTCTGTGTTGCTCTAGAGTATAGTCCTGTCTTCATGTAATTTAGTTGCTTATTGGATCTTTTATCTGTTGACATGGTTAAGTCTTGATCCTGATCATGCACAGGAGTTGGTACTATTTCTCCCTTTTAAAGAAAGAACCCATTCCACATAGCTGTCCCATTTGCTTTGGGAGCCAACGCTGGTTGGGAGCCCATGATATTCCCATTGGAGATAGTGCAAATTCAGGGAAGAAGAATTCTTTTAAATGTGAGCTTAAGCCTGCAAAATATCGAGCCTGCATTTCTGCAATTCCTTTCTTTTCATCCATCTTTATTCTCCTACCTTGCCCAGTACAGTCTTTCCTCATCTTTTCCTTGGGGGTTTATAGTTGAGAATTGCCTGCTTGCTTATTTCCCCTTCCAGGGGAGCCCAGCAGCTGAAGTAATTATGTGATTTCTATTCCACCCGTTGTATATTCACGTTTTTTTTCATGAATGCTGGAAGCTGTGAGTTTCCAGAAGCCTTACAGGAATGAGAGAGTCTTGTCAGTGCTTATAAAGATCAGAGCTCTGTCATGTTTGCTCTAGTCAGAATCCAGTGCAGGAACAAAATTGTACACCTAAAACTGTCAGTGGTAATATTTTTTCTAGGTACTCTAAATTCCACATGCCCTATATGAATCACCTTTAGGACACATAACTTAAAGTCTTGAAAAGCAATGACAAAAGCTGAAAATCAAGATCTTAGAGGATTCAAATTGGATTAGAGCATCTGAAGATGCTAGAAAATCTAGGTCATACTCGTGTTCGTGCTTTCTCTAGCACCAGTTTAAATGACCCAAGAAATTGGAATTATTTCTCCATTTCTATGTAGACCCTTACACCCCCCTTTTACAACAAAACTTTCCCCAGCTGTATGGGAATTGAGTGCATTTTTAACAGATATTTTGTTCCTGTTTCCCAGTGAGAAGAAGAGAAAATTAGAAACAGCAAGAGGACCCAAGCAACAGAAGAAATTTAAGAAGACTAAAGATATAAAGCAGAAGTGGAAGAAATGATTTTAAAGCCAATCAGTGAACTTGAATTAACAAGTGACGGTCTGTACTTAAGAAGTACTATTCTCCTTTAAATCAAGAGACTTTTTTTGGGGGGGTGAGAGCTGGAGGGAAGGAAAAGCCTTAGAGGCGTTTTTAAAGTGTTTGTGTTACGGGAAGTGCAGTGACACTGCCAGGAGACAGTTTGTGAAGATTTTTTTATGAAGTGTGACTGCAGAGCTTGAGCGAGGCACCATGCAACACACTGGGACGTTATAGGGGTGCTTTAGCAGCCACTGAGTTTCCATTCCAAGAGGGCAGATCAATCTGTAAATTTTCCCACATCGTAATGGTTGGTGTCTTTATTAAAAAAAGAGTTTGGACAACAAAGGGTAAAAACGTGTTAGGCTTTGGTATGTGATTCTACCTTTTAGCATTGCAGCACGTGTTGGTATCTGTGGCTGCTGGCTCAGTAGTTCTGCCACTCTGTTGTAGAGGGAGTTTTTGGTGTGAACAACAACTGAGTTTTAATTTGGGGCTGGCAGTTCAGTGAACACTGACTGTTGTCAGTTCCGACTTGTGACATGGTTCGTCCTTGTGCTCAGGAGTTCAGGGTATACATTGAACATTTCTATTTTGAAGGCCGTCTACAGTTCCTCAAGCAGCTCCTCAAGCAGCTGTGATAAAGGCTGCTCTCTTGCATTCACACTGGCTTACAAGGTCTCAGCGTTCCCATAGCTCAGCAATTTACGTTTCCTAGTTCTGAAGCAGGCC
>JAHREE010000117.1:0-32696 GCA_033628505.1 Tringa tobata | reverse complement strand
CACCATTCTCTAATCTTTGCACAACCTGCCATTGCAGGGCTGTGGAAGCCCCTACCCTCCCTTTGACTTCCCCTGAGGTGATGGCAAAGTCTTTCCTTATCAAACCAATGCCACAATCACCGACACAGTGGGGTGGCCCAGCCTCTCCTCAGAAGGAAGAAGCCCTTGCTGACACACATTTTGTTTCGCAGTAGAAGACTATTTCTGGATGCCACAAAGCTGACTCACCAGCCCAAGTTCAAATCCCCAACCACAGGATTCAGTTCCTTTTACTTTACTGCTTCAGTTTTATTTCTTCAGAATAAAAGAAGAAGCTTCTGAGCACACGCTGAACATATCCTCAATGTCTTTCCCTTCTCTGCTGAGCACAGGCTCAGCAGAAACCTTGGTCTGGAGTTTAGAGAAGACTGATCCTTTTTTTTCCCCCTTCATCCCAGGACCACAGTTTTCAAGGCAAATGTCTGAGGGTCATAAAGAAAGGTGGTTCTTCACCCATCCAAAGTCCATATTTGTTGTTGACATAAAGCTTGCATGATCTACAAGCTGTCACCTCACATTGTCTCGCATGCAGGCCTTGGCAATCACCTGTCAGTCACTGGCTGGAAGCCTTAATTTCTTCAGTGTGAGGGATTTCCATGAAATGCTGTGTGAGCACACACAGCAGAACCGGACCACATGGAGCTATTCCTTGAAGACCTATTTGTAAAGCACTTTTAAAAGGGTCTGGGTGGCTAATGATCCTACAGGCCTGCTGGATCACCAGTTCCTGTTGCCTGCTGTCATGGGCAATCATGTCTTGTCATTTCTTTAATTAAGAAAGATCTACATTTAAATTAATTATTTGTTGCCCATGAGAAATGGAGGCGTTTGAGAGACCTGGAAATATTTTCCTGAGTTCCGCCCTAAATTTTATTTGCAGGCCATTTATACCCATCTGTTTTTGTGCCAAGTATATCCTTCATCCTGAATAGCTTGTCCCCTCTTCTACACTCACCCATCGGTGTATTTATAGCCAACTGTCATAACTATCCCCAGCCTTTATTTTGCCAGGCTAGACAAGCTGTGCTGTTTTAGCTTCTTTGCTTTTCTGCTTATCATCACTGTGGCTCTGTCTGTATCCATTCGTCTTTTGAGTTGTCTTCCTTGCCTTCAAGTCAGACTGTCTGACACGGGACTGCAGGCAACTCTAGAGGAAGTTTTACCTTGGCCGTATACCATGCTATAACTGCTTTTTTCACTAAGAATATTGCATTCAGGTTGGCTTTTGTCTTTTTGACGGGGACATCACATTGACAGCCTAATAGTCTTCCCTTAACTCATTAAGAGATCTGTGTCTGTCTCCTCTCCTGGTGTGGTCCAATGAGAGTGAGTGTGCACATCAGGGGATGTGGTTCAACAGACTGGTGCTCGCATTCATTTGAAATATCTTTCAAATATTTGCGGAGTTAGGCATCAAGGTTAAGGTTCATACCAGGTATCATGGCTGCCTGACACAGCAAGATGTAAGGTTGAGAGGCATGTGCTTACATGGAGTTGGGAGATGCCTCCAGGCTGCAGCTTGGCAACTGGGCAGCCGGGAACATTAAAATTTGAGGAGCTGTTTAGCAGTTTTGAGCAATCATTAGAGGCACCATACATCAAGTTAGCTTCAGACAGGCTAAAAGAAAATTAGACAGCAGAAAAACATTGGTGGGAGAAGGTTCAGGAGAAAAAATGAGCCCATTTTTCTCTGGTAGGGTTCAGAAAGCAAGCTTAGTTTTAGCTGGTCAATAGATACATTATTTAAGTTGCATCGATTAGGATCAGACATTATTAAATCATGTGCAGTTACCTTATTTAGATTGAGACAATTTCCTGCTAGTGGCGGTAATGTAAGAGGAATAATACAACTTTCTTGTCCCCCAGTACGTGAGTGGAAGCCACCTTTCTGACTGCAGCTGGGCTGCTGTGGAGCAAGAGAGACGAATCCCTGGCCGAGAGGGCAGCAGTACACAAGAACATAACTTTGTAGTGTAAGGTACTGGTTATGCACCCACCTATGAGAAAAGCATTCTCTAGTCCTGGCCCCCTTGATTCTGCATCTCCTATTGGGCAGTCATCTGTATAAATTTTTGTTTAAGTGATTGAAATAAGGCTTACAAAGACAACATCAACAAATTCTGAGGGATGTGGACTAATTTTCAGCTGTCCTCATTTTCAGCTGAAAACTAGTTTTACTCTTAAAATTTCTATTCCAGGACTCTATTTCACCCAGCACTTAACCCTAAAGCTTCAGAAATGCCGTAATAATTTTTATCTTTCCCATGTTTCTAATTTCTTTCACTAATTGAATTCAACAACCCCATGAATAACCTGGGATTTACTGACCTCTAATGGCTAAACTAAATCTTCCACCTTTTGTTTAAATGTGCCACTAACATGAAAAAATACATTCAGGATCATCTGCTTTTTTTGAGCCAAGACACTCAAACTTCAAAAACATGTCTCCTCCTTCTGGTGGAGAAAGAATCACTTATTCTTTCAACTGGGCTGAATAATATTTTTTGGATGATGTGAGTAAATTATCAGTCACTTTCCCATTCCCTGCAATTAGCATGACAAAGGGCAGACAAAAAGCTGGAGTGCCTGGCTGGTGTTTTTTAATCAGTTTTGCATGCCCTGCTAATGGGAAAGAAGCAATTCCCCTCAGCAATTTTAAACTGTTTACCTATGGACAGATTAGGTCTACTGTATAAGCACGTTACCTGGGCAGTTTCACAAAATATTCATATGGGAAATCTGGACTGGAAGAGGTGAGTTTTGCATCATGAGCAGGATTTATGAAGGCTCTGGGTTATTCTGACCTCTGACGACCAAAACTGCAAAACTAAATCCCAGACAGCTCAGTGCTGCGCCTTGTCAGCCCCTCCATCCTGCCGACCCCTGGCTGCAGGCAAAGGAGGAGGCTAGTGGGAGACTGCAGCCATTTTAACCACCTGCTTGGATTAAAATAGATTAAAAATAAGGCTTGATATCATTATAGGATCTAGCTAGCTGTGAGTATGTTGAGTGCAAGCTGCGTTTTCCCCATCAAGGGGCAGGCAAAGGACAGGTCAGCCCCTGTCTACCATTTCCACCTCTGCTGAAAAATAGCCACCAATGGGACCGCCATTCATCTGCTGCCTAATGCCCCTTAGCCCAAAGAATCAGAAGTTATAATTTGTGCTTAGGGTGATGGCTCAAAAGGTATTATCCTGTTGCCAAGGAAGCAGGCAGAAAAGGTGACAAAATAGATGGATAAATATTATTGAAAATGGGATAACAAATTATGCACCATAGCTGGATGCCTTCTAATACGAACCACCTTTTATCAAGAAAAGGTTGTGTTTCCTCTTGAAGATTTAAATGCGCAGTCAGAATAAGCCAATCAATCACAGGTTGCTCTCAACTGTGGATGCATTTTTACTGTTCTTATGACAAAGCATTTCAAAGAATTAACAATTTCTTTCCATTTTTTGTATGTAATATAGGTGTGCCTCGTTATATCAGTATATTAACGAGTTAGGCAAAAACTTATCATATGATAAAGTAGTTTAGTGTAGGGATTAACATCCCCTGCTTTTATCAAAATATCACTCCTCACCTATCCAAGTTATGAGTTATTTTATTTCAGGCTGCTTTCTAGAGTCAGCAATATGCTGGTAACTTAGTTCTGGAGATCCTGTGTCATCGTCAAGGAAAGAAGGGGAACAAAAGATCACATGTTTTGAATTTTACCCTTCTCTGAGCATCAGGTTTTCACAGATGGGTGGTTTCACACATCAGCAGATGGGTTTCTGCTTACCCACGTCAGATCCCACAGGTAAACTAATACCTGTTCATTAGCAAGGATCCTCAAGGCCATTCATTGAACTATAATTTCCTTGTGAATATATGGTGATGGTCAGAACTTGTAAAAGCCTCCAGTATAGACCTCTTCGAATGAGTGGGTCCTTAAGAATTTTTTGCAGTCAGCAAAGGTGTTTTAGGGTGCAGGTGTCCCATCTTTTTGGGACACTGGCTTTAGGATGCACAGACTAAATGAGCTCCTCCTCTGATGAGGGCAGCTCTTGTCTGTAGATGTCTACTTTTCATCTCCAGCATTCGGAGGTGGTGAGGGACCAGCCACGCGTGCTATGAGTGCTGAAACTTTGCTACGTTCACATTGGTGTGGGATATTGGCAGCAGTGGAATAGGCCTGTCTCCGTGTCCCCATGCCATCCTGGGACAAGTTGAATGTCCTTTTGATATTGCAATGGGTTCTCAAGCTCCAGCTGGGTCACTGCATTTTCAAACTGTACTAAAGAAGGGTCTCCCCTGGTGCAAAACGGTGCTACCACAGGGCCTGGCATTGGCTTCTCCAACCACCAAGGCCTCTGAAGACTGATGGAAGAGTGGTCTTCTTTTCTGTCAATACAATATACCTGATTTTCTTGACCTTTCTAACTTCTAGTCAGCAGAGTGGAAGTTTGCCTGTGATTTCTAAAAGTGGTCTTCAAATTGCTGAAGAGAAACAGTTTCTCCTGGGGTTGCCCATTTCAGTGTTTCATATTTTCAGTATCACCAATTTTCCCTGTGTGATATTGTCAAGGGGACGTGACCAGAGTCGCAGAAGTAAAGTTTATAGAGCTATCAGTTGCCACCTATGCTGTTTCTTTCTTCTTTCAGTTACTGTGCTGAGAATGCAGACCTGGATGGAGCAAAATGATAAGCTGATCAGCAGCAAGATGGGCAGCAGCATGTGCTTTCAAGAACGGCAAAGCACTGCACTTTCTCACTCTGCTCTTTTCTCCTAAGTTTGGTCCCAGTCTTCTGCATGAGGAAAAGCAAAAGAAAACCAGCACCTGGAAACAAGCACCAGTACCATAGTAGAGAAACAATGATTTTCTGTAGCTCTTTGTACAGTTTTAACACTGCCAAACAATGACCAACTCTGGTTACCTCTCATCATGGCATGTTCACTAAACCTCTGCATGTTGGAGATTGCCTATTGCAGATTCTTCACAGTTACTGGATTTAAAAACAGAATCTGCAGAATTCACCTTGTGCTCAGATGAGGTACTTGCATTCACACAAGCATGCACCTGAAGGGATACGGGTCAAACAGTAGATTCATTATATCAACTGAAAAAAAAATTCAGCCCAGTAAATCCTTCCTCCTCTAGTTTCAGTGCCTACATCACCAAGAAAATGTTTTAGATTTTGTATTATGATTCTCAGATTTTTGATGCATAGGTCTGCTTCTAAAAAGTCCTTTTTACTGCCTACAAAACCACCCAGTGCTGAGATAATTTTTCAGGAAAAAGAGATGTAACCCTGAAAAGAACTTCTTTAGGGTTTGTTGGATGTAGCTGTAATGCTTATTTACTGTATTTCTACTTTGCACTGTGGCTAAGATGCATCTTCAGTCAAAATACAACAGCTCTTCTTTTGCCAGACATGTACCATTAGTCCTGTTGGTTTTTCCTTGGTTTACCATCAGGTTACATACTGATTTCACACTCACATTCAAAGTCCTGAGCCAGGGCTGCAGAGCAGTTTCCCACTCATCTGCTCTTTGGTTGTGTTTCTGAGGGCAGTTCATTAAGGACTTAAGCAGCAGGATGCCGTGTTTGCTTTGCCTCAGTTATTAACTCAGGTCTATTGGAGACAGGGTCATGTGGCAACTCTACACTCTGAATTAGGTTATGAAATTCATTGCTCAGTTTGTGTCTTGGCACTTAAAAGATGACTAAGGAAATACTGGTTCCCTGCAGAGTAAGTGCTGATGATTTTATTTTGTAGTTATTGGTTCAGCACTCTGAGACCTGTCCGTGAAGGACACTACATAAATGTAAACAGCTGGAGTACCTTCCCTCAAGCAATGTCTGTCTTATTTAAAATATCTTAAATTATAAAATTTACACTACTTCCTTTGGGGACCTGTATCACAGTATAATAAATCTCTGCGCCAGGCAGTTCCTGAGATAGCCAGGCACATTTTCATGTGTGCACTTTGCCCAGTAGCTCCAGCAATTTGTCACTCACCTTGATGTTTATGGCCTACCAATATTATACACTTCAGAGATGCAGCAAAGTAAACAAAACAGCAACAAAAAAGAAAATCTAATGGGACGATCACCTACGGGTTACAGAATATGGTGAGAGCAGGTGAGAGAAACGGTTTCCCTGGCTGACTACAGCGGTGGTGGTTATGTAAAGCACTTCCACCCAGGACGAAATCATCTGTCTATGAAGTGCAATGCTTTAAAAATAGTTCTTTGTAAATGAATCCCTGCAGCCCCTTAATCCCTGTTGCTCTTTCCAGTACTTTCAGGGTACTTACATCTTTCTTCTACTTAAGTGGTTAGGACTATAAGCAGCTTTTAAGGGCAATCTCAAGAGGAAGAGCAGAAGGAGTCTATTCCCTACCAACTGACGCAATTATTCCAGACTGCAGTCTTAGATTCTGCTTGCTCTTCTTTAAGCAGCAAAAAATTTTTCACATGTGGATTGTCTGTGTAAGAAAAAAAGGGGAATTTACAAACAAAAAATCAAGTAATTTTATTCCAAATGTTAATTCAATCAGGATCACTTAGTTAACAAGTAATTGTGGGGAGAGTCTCTTTTTTCCTTTTGTCAAGTCAGGTACGTGCCCTCCAATATTTAATCATGGGGTCCTTACTATGCCAGGACCTTGACAAAATTACAATGTGAGAACAATACTTGCTGTTATTGGCTATTACTGTTTCATGATCTAAAAAAAACAAAAACCTGAGTAAAAAGAAATACGATCAAGCAGTAAAGAACTACTATTTCAGCCAGTTTCTTGTTGGGATCACTCTTTTCTGATCTCCCATAACAGCTGAGCCTTATCTCAGTGTGTGTTGCAGAAAAATAAAGCAATTTACAGATTAACAAAGAAATATCACCTAAAACTTCATTGATTTTGCATGCATTTATATAAATATTTTACACAGACAGACAAAAATAAAGAATTATTACTAAGCCATATGAAACAAATGACAGTATTTAATTGGAAAGAAGCAATTCAGTAAGTAGTCTGGAGACAGGCAAACTGTAATTCTTTAACTAAATACCACTATTTCTTTCTGCTTGTCATAGTTTGGACATAATGCTTCTCTGTTACCCCCTCCAAAATGTTTTTAACATTTTGCTTCAGCAATAACAATTATTTGGACAGTTTGGAAGTGGAAGAAGAACATGAAGATGAATCACTGTATGTTTTCCCTTTACTTCACCGTAACCAACAGACTCCTTTGGGAGTGGGATTTCAGTGGAGCAGCTTTCTATCAATATCATTGTAATGAGCTTTAATATTTAAATCCTGTTACAAGGGCTGTAAATGAACAATTATGAGATGAGAGCTTCTCCTCATTATGTTATGAGGCCTTTTCCTCATTTTCCTTCCTCCTCGTTTTCTTCCTGCTCATGTTTGTTTATTAGTCTGTGGGAGTGTTGCCTGGCAGGGGCAGCGAGCTGAGATGAGCCAGGTGCATTGAATGAACATAACCACATTAGCAAGAGTAAGCTAGAAGATAAATCATTATAATAAGAGCAAGTGAACAGGCCTATGAGCTACAGGTTGCAGGGGGAAGCTGTGGGATTGCATTGGGAAGAGAGCATTACACGTTGGCCTGCTCTTCTGACTTATCCCTAGTCATCTACCATTGCTGTTGCCCAGAACAGGGTGCTGGAGTAGATGGGACCTGAGTATGTCCAGTTTTATGCTCCTGTGACATGAGTAAGCACATGAGCACTCAGGAGAAGAGCAAGTTTTACTTGGTCTTGTTTCACCTGCTTTCTAAACCCACTTATTTCCATGGAGTTAGCTTTCATTTTTAAAGCAGCTTAGATGTTTTCATTTGACATGTAAAAAAAAAAAATAATTCAGCTGTTGAAAAAATCCCTGTGAATCATTCAAATTTGCAAAGACAGCCTCTAAACATGAGGAATCATCAAGAAAGGAAAAAGCAGCATCCTAGGAAATTTCTCCCTGTTTTCCTTCTGAACTTGCTCAGCAATTGCTCAAATATCAAGAATTCATTCCTCAGTTTATGCTTCATAAATTAATAAAATAATTAGCTATTTGATAATGCTCACACGTTTAGCAATGTACCTTGAGATGTCCTTTTATGCTAGTTGTACTTCCATCTCCCCACCCGTAAAATGCAAGATATCAGACTGATTAGTGAATCAGATGTTACTGACCTGGGGGTTCATTGTTGTACTCACAGTGCATCATTTAAATCAATATTTGGATAAGATCAAGAGTAAATGGAAACTGTGGGAAATGAGGTATCAGATGTATAGAACACATATCAATCAATAAAATATCTACTCCACCAGAAAGTAATACAGCATATATGAACATTAAGTGTTTGACATACCTGCAGTTTCACAGAAAGCCTCCCGCAGCATGTGGCAAGATCAGTCGCTGGAAAACAATGTTTAAGAAAGCCCTGTGAATCATGGTTAGTTACAATATGTGATCTGAAAAAGACAGTTACCATTTTTCTAAATTACCAGCAGCCAGCCTGTGTTTAATTACAATAGACTGATATTTCTTAAACTGTCAAGAGATTTCAGCAATGAGTAACTCATTTTAATAAAATTTAGTGAAATAAGAAAAGACTTTGATGTTGAAAGATCAGGCTTTGACATTATGGAGCTTGTCACTCTCTCTTCTAGAGACAGTGTCAGTAACAGAAATCTAAGGAAGACAAGCCTTAGACAGAAAGGAAATTCATAAACAGCTTATGCTTGATAGATTTCTTGTTTGGTGGAAGTGTGCAGGATGTCATCTATATGCTATTTACACATGCTATTTGTGAGATAAATAAAAGACTACAGGGAGTGGACAGTTATTACATGGACAGCCAAAGTCATGGTCCAGTCCTTGTCTGAATATGGCAGTGAATGAGCAGGTGCCATATGACAGAATAATTGGGGATCACGGTGAAAATGCGAGGACTGGTGAGCCGCTCTCTTTGTTTGTTGGGAAAATCTTAATTTTGAAAGCCAGCTGCCCTCAGGCCTTACAAATAACACTTCTGGAAACTTCTGGCTCTGGGTTTTGCTCCCTTCCTCTTCTCCTGCAGCAGCTACTGAGCCAGCCCTCATATGTCAGCCCTGTGGAGACAGCCAGGAAGGTGTCCGTTGGCCCTCCACTGCCTTGGGAGCTCTTTCCTGGGGAGAGGGGGAACGAATGGAGACCCGTTGGCTCTAAACACTTGCTGTGAGGAAGGCAAATAAAAATCCAGCTGCTAGTGCACGCTCAGACCTCCCTTCCCACAGCGTACCATGCAAAATAAGTAAAGGATTAAAGAACCAAGGCCTACCAGCACCTACCTCCATTTTGTCGCTAGAAAGGAATCATGTATACTCATCCAGGAAAGCAAAATATTCAAACCTGCAAATGGCTAACAGCTTGCATAAGTCCCAAATAGGTCTTGATGGCAAATATTTGCCCAGTCAAAAATGGGACTGTGCTCTGCAACAGCAATTTTCAGTTTTAAGATTCAACTTCTCAACGCATTTTAACATCTCAAGGTCAGTGAAGTTACACTATAGAACGATATATCCGGCTGAATTTAGTTGTTTACTGTCCTGCCCTAAAACCTGTATTTATACTGGAAAAGGTGAGGATGACCTTTGCAGGTACATTTCCAGTAGTCCCTGTGTCCTGCCGCAGTCAGGATGAAGAGGTGAACGTCTATTGGCCTGGGTGTTAACTGGTACAAAGCGCAGGGGCTTTCACCAGTAGGGGTTACTGGTGTGTGCTGGCACAGAAGAGGTGAGAGGACAAGGGGCACAAGCGTCCCAGCCTGGCCTGGTGTGGGATGGCTGCCACTGACGCCACCAAGGCCCAGGGTCATAGTGCGAGGCCCTGCTCCTGGGAGGGTCCTGGCCCAAGCTCCTCCGCTGGGGAGAGAAGGAAGTGCTTAATTTTTCGTGGAGCTGAGTCTCCCCCTTCAGAGTCTGCCTCCCTCTCGCCTGACTCTGAGGGGACGATGGGTGCTGACAGGGTGCCACCAGCCTCCCGCCCCTCCCAGGCCTGGCGCCTAAAATGTCACTTACCTGCTGCCTGACACAGGCAGGTCAGGTGGCAGCTGCAGGCTGAGATTTCTGAACCCCTGGATTACTTTATACCACAGGATAAATATGTTTTTTTAAACATGTTTTACCCTTGAGGATAAAATACGTCATAGAAGCATGGGCACTTCTGCAGTGCTAGGAAACGTCCACAGTGTGGTGCCAGTGTAACGGCGATCTGGGCATCCTTGCACTGACGGTGACAGCGTCTGAGGGGAGCCAGTGCCTATTTTTTTCGTAACACTGAGGCAAACACAGCCTTCCCCTTCAGGATGACCAAATACTGACACAGCTCATGGTGTTGCTCTTCCAGTCCCAGTTGTCTCTGCTCTCCAAGCATTACACAGTCCTAAGCCTAAGTGTGGCTCTACCGCCGAGGAGGCTCTCCCAACTCGGCTGGGTACCCGTCCCTTAGCAGGGGCAGCACACATGGAAAGGTTGAGTCCAAGTCCCATAAATGATGAAGGACACACGGGCCTCTCCCAGCACTGCTACCACCCCTTGGGATACTCATGCCCACTTGTTACTGCAGGAGAACTGGAGGAAAGTGAATTTTCAGCCTTTTTCTGGTGGCAAAATAATTTTCTAAATACTTTCACACCAAGTTTCAGCTTTCTGTAGAAAACCACAAGTTTGTCTGAAAAGAAAGTCTGTTTGTTTTCATTGTTATTGACCCCCAGGAGGTGGACAGGGTGGTTTGAGGAGCATCCTACCAGTGATAGACTTTTTGCCTAGGGGCACTTTGGCCTCGGGTCTAAAGGGGAAAACAGCTGGTGATGTGCCTGGGGGCTATACAACTTCTTCATTTTTTGCTGAAGGAAAGTTGTTCTTAATAGTGCAGAAAACCCTCTGCAGAGCCAAAGCCATGACGATGGAGCCTGGATGGACTGACACAACCTGCTGGAGTGTCCTGCAAGGCACAGGGAGCTGCATTGAGGGCGAGAACAAACTGCAAGTAAATGTCTTACTGGTATTTCTTACTCAAGATGTCTTCAGGTCTGAATGAGCTTTTCTGGAGGCTCCTTGACAGTGAGTTAAACAGATAAAGTGAGTTAAACCCTTGATAGTGATTTTAACAGACAAAGAGGAAAGAGGCTCATCTTGGTTTTCCTGAGCTAATATAATGCTCTGCAGGCAATATCTTAAACAACGCTAATGAATGCTATTCATCTTTAGAAGCTTGTTGCCTGTGTAACTAGCAAAGGCTGACTCTCACCTCTGTCTCCCAGACCTTCACTTTACAGAGTTAATCATTGCCTACAAGAGAGACTGTAACAGTTGTACAGGTGGTGGTACACTACTCCAGGATTACATAGTTTTGGGCCACCACCAATATGAACCATAATGTTCCCCACCTCACACACTGATGCGTATTTGGAAAGTTCATTTGTCATCACCATAGCTGTTGGTTACACTATACACACCGTCTGCCTGCCCCCAAAGTATCTAGTGCATGGCATTTCCCTATTAGATATAATGTAAGAGTCTGCAAAACCCTCATGATTTTTAATGAGTGTAATCCAGAACACTGATAATCCCTCAGTAGAGGGTGAAGAATGAATGCTTAGTGACATAGACTGCAACAAATTTCTAAACTAAAGAGCTGTTTATGAAAATAAAAATAAAAATTGGAAGGTGATGAGGAATTCATGCAAGCTGTAACATAGTAAAAAGCGTCCACAGTAATACATCATCACTTGAAAACATCTACTCTATGGCTATTTATATTTTTGTTACTGGGGTAGCTGCATGAAAGTTTTTTGTAGGAGCAATAAGTGTCCAAGCATTTAAAGTCTGACAGAAATGAGTTTGTATCATTCACAACTCAGCTCTGATAATATATTTTAGATCAAGGCCCTTAAATATGTGAAAAATGTAGGTAGAATATTGTGATGTTGTGCAAACTAAGAAAGCACATGTGGCAAACGCAGAAATCTGCATGCAGCCCTAATAAAAGATGTGGATGGATGCTGGCTGCAGGAAAAGGTAGAGAGGAATCTTTTTACAATAAAGCAGTGTGCATAACATGAAGGAATTTAGCAGCGCAGAAAGGGCTTTGCAGAAGTAAGAACTGACATGTTTGTAGAAGAACTCTGATAGAAGTTAAAATTCTGTGTTTAGGAATAAACAACTGAAAGCAAACAGCCATGAGCTTATGAGAAACAGGGCCACGAGACTCAAAGTAATGCTTTTGGCAATGTAAAAAGATCTCATCAATCACCTACCTAAATTGTTATTTTTTTTGTCTGACAAGGCCTTGAATATTCTTCCAGGGCTGGTGGGGAAGTGTCTTGCATCTGTAATGGAGGTCAAACAGGGATCTTTTCTAGTGTGTCTTCTGCTGACTGGAAATGCAAAACCAGTTGTCACAGCCATGGCGTATTAGGATGCTCATGGTTATCTTTGTGGTGTAATCCCAGAGCACAAAGCAATCCTCTCCCAGGTAACTAACAGGGGTGATTAGGGAGCAGCTGCAGGACTGCCAGCTGCCACCACTTCACCCCTAACATTTTAACAGAAGAGCATGTTGTTGACATCAGTGGCTGTTTTCTTTTGCCAGAGGTTTAGGACACCTGTGACTTCAAGCACCTCAATCTTCCTTTCTAAAAGAAAGATTCAAGCTCTTATGACAGAGAAAATCCAATTTCACAATAGCTCAACAAAACATGAGGCTTATTTCCAAAAACTGTATTTTCATGTTTGCTTTTTAGAAGTTACAAGAAAGGAAACTTGTGGTTTGAAAGGAAAAGGAGAAAATTCTCAGTTGTGTGCTGGTGTAAGAGTGTTGTTGGGGGAATATTCATTTCATTATCATGTTCTTTTTCATGTTGCATACGGTGGGAGGTATGGTGTAATCTATAAAGTTTAATTCAATTGCAACAAAATAAAAACATAAAACCACCATAATTTAAGCTTTTTTTTTTGTCATCTAAAAAGCCTGTGGACAGAGTGGCAGTTGCAGACATGAAGTATACATAAATTATATTATAACTGTAAATGAGCATGCCCATGTTTTTCTGTTTCAGCCATATGCCTTTTAATAACTAGGGTCTGTGTCTCGCTTACAGAATTGTTTGTGTAATGATGAAAGCCAGTGATCTTTTGTAAATAGTCCAGGATAGATAAATTTCCTCATCGCAGATTTTGCAAGATATACTGCTTTTGCAATTATGTTTTTAAATTCTCAGGCATTTTGATGCTACTTGAAAAATTATGGTAAAATAAGCTGATATGGGTAACATTTCAGCTGTTTATTAAAAAAGACCTAAATAAGAAGAGAAACACTGGAAGTAAGCCGACTTGCTTACTTGACAGCTGGGATGCTTAAATAGTTCCAGGTTTGAGAGAGGATAACTTTTGCCAAGGAAATGAGAAGTCTTCCAAAAATTCTGAGTAAAACCTTGAAAAGCAAATGGTTTGTAGGTTAAAAAGGGAAAAGTACAGAATTGGCTACTGGTGGTAATGACTGTCCTGTGTGATGGGAGAATGTCTCCCAGCTCTCAGGTGAGAGCACTCAAACCAGCTGTGTCCTGATGGTTCCCTGGGGAAATGCACATCACCCTTTCTCACTTTCTCATGTTTCCTTTACAAATTGAGGAATATGAAAATCTGGTTGCATAAGAAATTGGGATGATCAGACCTGAATAAGATCCAGTCAATTTGCTGTATCAGTGCCTGCAGTACAGTGCCTACAGCTCAGGTAGACCTGAACACATCATCTTCCTATATCCCAAACCCTTTTAATTCTCTGCACAGTGAACATTTTTCTGGAGTTCTGGATTGGAAAAGTGTCTTGGAAAGAATTTTGAACTTATCCAGACATGATACAGTCATAGTATGTTTGCAGATTCAAGTACGATTTCTGTTTGAGTGTAAGTGAATTAGCTTGAACTGCTGCAGAAATGTCCTACTTGTAGACTGTATTGTTGATCCACGGGCATAGAAGTGCAGCTCAGCCAGCTGATGAACTTGAGTTAAAAAAATTCTTACATGGTCAAAAATGACAAATATCAAAGAAACTGCTGTAAATAGTATTAAGCTTTTTCTCTCTGTACCACCACCTTTGTTTTATGTTCCAAATTAAAGATCCTGAAGCATAAAAGTATGATCTTTACTGTTATGGGAAGCAAAAAGAACAACATGTCTATCTTATTTATTTGTTTTGCTATCAGCCTAAAACACAACAAAATCAGAAGCAGGAAAAATCCTGGGAATTTAAAGGCAAAGAGTATTGGTTCAGTTTTGTTGAGACATTTAGGGACAGAATTCTGGAGTAAAGCTCTCATAGTGTACAATTTTAGATACTATCGGCTATTCTGTGTTGGCCATCTCTTAATGGAAAAAGCAGATGTAGAATTCAGTATTTGTAAGGAAGATTAAAAACATAAAAGTGATGAATTTTTTCATCTTTGCAATGCTCATTTGGTTAGTGCTATATCTGCCTTGTATTAAAAACTTCAATCTGGTGAAGAAACTGTTATTATGATTTTGCACAACCATATGTTTTTTAAAGAAAAATAAGGAATTTAGAAATTTGCTTCCCTCCCAGTTAACTCTGGGACTGTCTCAGCAAAAACACGCTCTTAATGGGGACCCGTTTTTTCACATTATCAGCATTTTGAATGGAAACCTATTTTCCCACTTCACCACAGTGTGGGAAAACAAGGCAGAAGGAGACACCACAGAAAAGCAGTCTGAGAACCTGGATTAGCACAGTTTATAGTGAAAAGGACTTAGATTGTTTAAAATCTACAACCACTGGCATTTTGAAGCAAAAACATAAAAATACGCTTTTCAGAGAACAAAAGATTACTTCTCTACCAGATGCATGAAGCTTGAAGACATTTGTTTTGTTTCCCAAAGAAAAAGAAAGAGAGCATTAGGATCTTCTGTCAGGAAGAAAGTGCATTCCCACAGCTGTGAGAGCAGGGTAAATCTACAGTGTTGAATTGCTATAATACTTTCAAATTCTTTGTGAGGTAGGTTAGACCAAAGTACAGGCTTTATTAATGCGAGTACTGAGCAGAACCTTCAGCAACTCTTTCAAGACTTGTTTTCCCCAGGTTGTGAGGTTTCAGCATGGAACTTTACTGATGGTAACAGCCTGCGTGTCTTGACAGCCTGCTAACGACTATTATATATACTCAGGCATTACAAAAATTTTAATAGTCTGTTTCACTATTTCTAAGGCTCACTTGGCGATACACAGACTGCTGTGCAGGTCGTGAGGTGCTTACCTGGACCATGCCGCTGTTTTACGTTCCAGGGTTTGTGTCAGTAGGTCTGAAAACAGAAGGATACGTGCTGTCAGGAGGAATGGCCTCCACAAATTCAAGGGGAATATCCTGAAAATGGCCAATTATTGGGAAAAAAACCCCCACCCAGTTTCTAGTCTATTGCATAGGCCCTATAGGTGGTAAGTTGTTATGGTTTGAAGAATGCACAACACTTCATTGTCATTGAGTCAATTACTCCATCACCCAGTGACCCCTCTCCACCTGGGAAGGGTAATCAGGAAAAAACAAGGAAACCTGAGGGTTGAATATAAACAGATTTAATAGAATAAGACTAAATAATTAACATTAATAATACTAAAGAACCAATATTAATCCCAATACCAATATAAAATATACAAGGATTATACTCAGCCCATTCTGCCAGCCAGAAGCTGTGCACTCCCAGCAGTGGACAGCAAATGTCAGACACTGCGGGTGCTACGGCTTTGGGAGGAAGGGAAGGGCTCTGGGATCCGGCACCAGGACAAGAAGTTCTCAGGATCACAGCCATCATAGAATGGGAAAACTTCTCAGCAAACTTTCTAATTTTTATTGAATTCATGGTATGAGTTCATGGTATGAAATAATCCTGTTGGCCAGCTTGGGTCAAGTGTCTGGCTCTCAGTCCTCCTCATCCCTGCAACCTGGCAAGGCTTGAAAACACCAAGACCTTGAAACCTGCATGCCATAGCTGGCTATGAAGTAAATATTTTCACAAATTCTAAAATTGCAATTTTCCCTAGCATCAGAAGAGACCTTACTGAAAAGTAAAATTACTGAAATTGAAATGAATCCTGTGTTGCTCAAACCAGGACATATGTCCATACTAATAATTCAGTTTGCCAGGCATTGAGGCCGATGAGTATGAAAAGACTTGGCTTCTACAGCTGCAGAAAAAAAGAGGGATTGGGAGGAACTCCTGAATACCATCTTGTCCAAGATCCTACTCAAGGTTGGGCTGTCTTCAAAGCTGTAGCAATGCTGGCAATCTGCCTGTACCAGCAAAGAGGGCAGCTGCCAGCATCTGGGCATGGTGCCAGCCATAGCATGTCTGAAATCTGTGTGAGGCTGTGTTAGCTGCAACAGGGCATGGGCAGACTCAGGAACCTTCCCACCCTTTTTCCAGTGTAGAGCACCAGATCCCACTGCAGGGCAACGCTGGTGGGCAAGCCTGAGCTTGTACCCTCAAGGTACAAGGAGAAGGAGTAATCCTGCAGTCACATGTATGGCTTCCTTCATTGTTAGGGACAACAGTGACTGTTTTCTCAGGATTTTTGTTTGTACAACAAGAGAGTGTCCCATGGAAGCGTTCAATCATTACCCTGCAAACTTTGCAAAAGCAATAGAGGTAGGAACTGCACTTTTCTCTAATTCTCACAGCAACAGCAACAGCAATAGAAGCAACTTTATTTTGAAAAGAAAACAGAAAATAATGTTTTGTCCTACTAAACAACTGAAACCATGATCAATGTGCAATGATGCAGTTGTTGTCAACCTTTGTATAAAGAATTTTTTGGTAAATCCCAGTTTTGTGAAAGGTTTACTTATTGCTCATACTGATGGAGAATTGATTTTAAGCAATAGAATAAATTGTGCTGTTACAGATTAGTTGATGGACTCTGCTTTTGAAAAGAATTATATTGAGAAAGCCTTTGCTAAGTCCATATACCATAAGGGCAAGAATATCACGTGTATCCCATTAGGAGGAAATGGCCAGCAAGTGAAACTCAGAGCATATTGTTCTGCTTAAAACACTTGGAATACAGTGTAGTCTGCAAACTTAATAAGATAGATATATATGGGTAGCATCTTGCTTTCTTTGTGGGTCCTACCATGATCTATTATAGATCTCAGTGTAGGACTGAAATGCTCCATAGCAGTTGCTTTTTGATTAACCACAGGGCTTTTTTGTCTCCACATTGGGCTGCCATACATATTTAGGAAAAAAACAAATGATAATTGTAGAGAGGATGTAGCAGCAGACCCTTTTTAAAGACTTTGAAAGAAAACATGAGCGGCTAAAGTGAAGAGGAAAATGACCTATTAAAGTGCCCTGTCCAGTGCTCCCTGCAATGAAGTAAGCTGTGCTGTGTTCTGGTTCACATGATTTAGCAGCAGCCACTTCAAAAATAGTCACAATACCTTAAAAGGAAATACCCTTTAGACTATTCACAAATTGGGGTCCTGAAAAAGTGGCATAACACATAAAAAGCCTGAGTAGAACATGGATGCTTTTAAAAGAGAGAATTAGCTAGTAAAAGGGTCTGAGGAGAATTACTGGACCAGTTAGCTATTACTCTGGTCATTGGGTTTTGGCTAAGTAGTAATTGAATTTGGATTCGAAAAAAACAAAAAGAGCACTGGTCCTGAATCATCAAATGGAGCATAAAAAGCCCTTCTCCAGAGGAGGAAAATGTTAGACCCACAGAGATTTCCCTGTTTGCTGCTGAGACGTAGGATGCTCTGAGTGAGCCAAATAAAAGAAGCTCAATGGCTACATTTTATTCCCCAGACCTCAGAGGTATCTGGTAGGGTGATAAAGGAAAATTAACTCTCTTTCATTCTAAAGAAGCAGACTTTGTGGCTGTCATAAATAACATCAGCTTCCCAAGGTCTATAGCTTTGCTTTGCTTTGCTATTTGGAAATCCCGAGTGATAACATTCAGTAAGATGGGTCAGCATAGACGTCTTGTCTTCTCATGATGACAGTAGGAATCTCCCTTTAAAACGGATTGGTTATTAATATTCCTAGTGATGCAGGGGCCCTTCGGAGCCAGCATACTTATCTTCTAGAAATTATGTGTCTCCTGCTCAGAACTGCAACTCGGGGTTGGTTTCATGAAACAGACACAAAAATGAGTGGTGACCTACTCAGTAAATTTGCCATTTTGTACTTGTATAGTTCTAAGTATACCTGTAAATAGGAATTTTTCTGTCCTGTGAAAAAAATCTCTTTTGGTGTCATACAACTAACTGAAAATGGAGGCCAGCAGATAATTTGCCAGCTTCACTATCTATCTACGGATCTGTCTGTCTATCTATCTATTTTTCTAATCTTGCAACAAACATGCAGTGACATGCAATTAAGATCCAGATAGTCTGTGCCGTTCCCATTGCACAAAAATCCTGAGAGGTTTGTCTCATGCTAGTAGTGAAGGGAATTTTTCATAAGTCAACTTTTCTCAAGGCCAGACTGGGCCAGCATAATTCAAAACAAATCTAAATGAGATTTTATGTCTCCTCTTTGATGAAAAACCACATGTTGATTAAAGTACGTCCCTTCTATTAGCAGGAAAACATTTCTTCCTGACTCCTCTTGGACTTTCACAGATAGAAAATCCAATGTCTCATGACCTTTTTTTTGTGTCTACAATATTATATATTTATAGCCAGCGTCTTTGAAAAGTATCTACGGAGGTCTCATCTGGTAGTGGAAAGATTTGAGAGAGGTGACATTAAGTCTGGATATCACTGACCCATCACTAACTCCTATTAATGTACATTCCTCAGCATGGACCAAAACTTTTCGCCACGTGAGAGATTTTTTATCTGCACCTGACTGTGCAGCTTGTAGCTCAAAATGCACAGCAGTGTCTCCAGATGCTCCGAATCACCTCTCCTTTAATGGACCTTACTCTGTCTTGGTCTTCAAACCCATCCCCATGAACTGAACATCTGAACTTGCAAACTTGCTTATACCTATGAGTCTCTGTAATTTACTTCTATGATCTCCAAACACAGGTTGGGCAGAAGCTGTGATCCACAACATGTCCCCAAGCAGCACATTTGCAGACACAATGTTTCCTCTGCGGGATATCCTGTAAAGTGAACCAAACACCCAGGCTCTTGTAACGTCCCTCCTGGGTGGGAAATGCTGTGGTGGGCTTGGGGTGGACTGCATCCCTGGTAACAGCCAGTTCAGTGCAGAGGGCATGAGGGATTACACGGGACAAATCACATCCTGTCACTTCCACTGAATTTTACAGGGTCGTCCCAGGACAAAGATCGGGATGACAATGCAGCCTTTCAGGTGGAGGTGTTGGAGTCATGGCAGGACCCGTGGATCAGAGAATTGGGTTAAACCCTTTAGGTTACTATATAGATGATCATGAGTGTGTGATGATTCACAGCCTTCCATGGAGTATTCTTTCTACATGAACTAATCTTTGCTGAAACAGAATTGCAAATCTGACAAAATCTTTTTTCCGTAGTTTTTTCTATGAATGAAACAAAAACTTGTTTAGAATTATACTTCACTGTTGAGAGCACAGCATAGTGGTGGGCCTAAAGCATTGATAGATTTCCCTGTCTGAGAAAATCAGCTCATCTAGCTCAGCAGACTCAATATTATATCAAATATCACATCATTATTATAATAGCATTATCATCTTATGCCAGGTTGAGGGCTTAGCATTACTGTTCAGAGGAATATCTATGATCCTGAAAATCATTGTAGTCAGTGAGGGGGGTGGAAACATGTCTGAGAGGATGCACCTCAGATGCCAGCACCTCTTAGCCTTCCTAGAAACTGTGGGGTGCCTGTAGCTTTGATAGCCAAATGGCCAGTGCCAAGGATGACTTGATGGGGATTATCTGATGCATCTCACCTACAAAGGACTCCACTGAATACCAGTTTGTAGTCCTTGGGCAGGTGGCAGTACGTGAGGAGGAATTCCAAGTCCCAGGTCAAAATAGGATTTACAAGTCCTTGTAGTTAGGGAGGGCTTCAGGGCAGGAGATTTTGGTTGCCATCGTCATTGATAAAATAATTATTCCACTGGCTTTCATACAGTAGGACTAAGTGCTGGCATTTATTTATGTGAGAAATACCACTCATGCATTTTTCCTTGCTCCTTTCTAACATTCCCACTGACAAGAATAGATAAAAATGTAGCCTTAGATAAGCTGTAACTCTCCTGGATTCTCAAGCAACAAATTTAATTGTTTCATTCTCCTTCATGGGAAAAAAAAAAAAAAAGTGCATGGCTTTTCATTGAAGTAGCTGATGATTTGCAGAGTTGTCATCAAGAGGCCATAAAAATAAAGAAAACTAGCCCAGAGGCCAAGTGTTGGCTGCTTGCTTCTCCTTTGGCTTGGGACACTGATTTCATAGATTGTACATTTATTTGTTGGGGGTTTTTTGTTGGGTTTTTTTTGTTTGCTTTTTTTTTTCCCAAGGGAATTGAAATCTGTTTATATAACAGATTAGTGTCTGCTGAGAACCATACTTTTAAGTCAGAGATGAATTGTCCCTAGAGTGAAGAGCAGAGGGAGAGCTCATGGTGAGAGTTTACAAAGTTCATGTTTGTGCTGTAGTCTTCTTCCCATTACCAGTCATGACCCAAGAAATTAGGAAGACTCCGTTAATTTAATATTTACATTAAAAGCCAAACCCAAATGAAAAGAAAAAACAATAAATACAGCAATGAGCTAAAAAAATCAGGGCTTTTAGGTTTGCTTAGATCTCCCACTTCAAAAGTAGATTAATTCCTCTTGAAGTCTCACGCTGATTTGGATGGGCTTATTCCCTCAAGGCTCTTCATTCATGTAAGTGGAAAAGAATATTAGCTCATAGCCCAAAGGCTGCTTCTGACAACCAGGGGCCACGTCAGCGACACCTCTGCAGTGAGCCAGCAGCCACACATCCTGCTGTTGCAAAGCGCTGGCATATGGGATTTCCCTCCTTTCACATCTGTACATATCTCCAGCCCTTACCCTTTTGGCGCACCCACAGCTGGTGTGCTAATAGTGCACAGAGAAGGTAATTCTTAGAAAACCTTCACTGCTTCCCAGTGACATGTTCCGTGACACCTGTATCCAGAGCCATTCGCTGGTGAATGCCATCGCTTGCCTGGCAGAGGAGACCCAGTTTTACTGAGGAGAACCCAAAGAGGACATAACTATCTTCCACTAGTCCCTGCCTCAAGTCTTTTGGTACTGCACCAGGATCCAGAATCATAGAAAGCAATAGGAGGCAGAAGCTAGTGGAGAAATGAAGTCTCCAACTAAGACCAGGGCTGGCAGAGGCACCCCCAGAGGCACCTCTGAGATCCTCCAGAGGCAACAGATCAGTCCCTACCCATCCTAGTCCCAGTAGCAGGCTGTATCCTATGTTGCACAGTATTGTCCACCAAGTAGCCCTCAGTGCTCTACAGCACCAAGAAATTGGACTGATTTCTGTAACATGCCCTTAAAACACATGTAACGGACTCTACTCATTTCCAAGCATGGTGTAAAAGCATTCACTGTCTTGCTGACTCCATGGTGCCCTCAACTGGGTACAAGTTAAGTTCACCCCAAGATTTGACACAGCTGGTGCAGGGGCAATTGGTGTCCTTTCAAGGCTGCATCCTTCTACTGCTGCCCTTCCCTTTGCCTCTACTGCTGCCATAAAAATGTCCCTCTTTCCCTTCCTTCTGCTTTCCGTCTCCATGTCACTAACCACGAAGACAGAAGGAGGCAACTTGACCATTAAGCTTTTCTTTACTCCTGCACTACCTATCTTACAGTAAAGGACCAACCTCTGAATAGAGCGCTTAGCTGTTAAGTATTTTAATCTTTGTACATCTAAAGATTTTGCACTATAGCAATTTCCCCATGTACACGAATGTCTACCTCTGAACCTTCCCAGGGTGTCTAAAACTTGTTGGATATTGCAAGACACATGAGTCCCTGGTTCCTATTGCCACTACACACTATGAACAACACAGGCAGTATCTATTTATCCTTGTTAACAAAAACAGTGTGAGAGCATAGATGTCACCAAATTCAATGTTTTACAGGGTTTTCTGTACCAGCAATTAATTGACTTGCAGCCCATTTCCCACTTGCATCCCTCCCAGGCAGATATCCGTAGGCCTTAAACTTCCACACCCCCTCCGTGACAGACTTATTTTAACTAAAATATATTAATTTGTAATAGCAAAACTCCCTAAAAGTTCACACACATTCCTTTCCTGGTTTTTGACAAGTGTGATAAGAGCACTTGCCTCCTTTATTTTGTCTTACCTTGGTCAAGTAATGAAGTGGACAGAGCGTTCTTTTAAAAAATGGGAAAAAATTTGAGGTCATCTAAAAATTTCTACTGACTTCCACTTCTTAAGCCCTTGTTTATCTTTTGCCATTTATATCTTCTTTTTGTGTATGCATTTTTTATTTTTAGCTATAAATATCGTTACGGCAGGGAGGAGAGGGGAGTTCTCTAGCGCACTATGACTTGCTTTCATGGCATTTGTAATTTGTCAAACCATGCTGGTTCAACTGGGACTACTGAGTTGCTATTTCTAAAGAGAGCTCACTTTTTAAAAATATAAGGGAAAAAAAAAATCTACACTTAGATTTACGCACACAAAAACCTGATTAAATTCAGCAGTTTCTACACCAGTTGTTACACCTTAAACCAAAGACAAAAATGGAGGGGAAGAGACCACTGGCTTCACTGATATTCCAAAGATACAGTGCAACTGGGAGTCATAATTTGGCCCAGAGGTAGGAGGACTGAGAGGTTTTATGAAAACAGAATTCCAAATAGTCTTCACTCTCTAATTTATCCCCACTGAAAAGGGAACTGGTTATAAAGGAGCCATAACCAGAGGAAAACAACCCCTATGCCTTCCACTGGCAGATCTTTTTAATATTCCATGAGTATTAGGAGTCACACACCTCATCACAGGGACTGAAAAACTCATTATGTTTATTGCAGTCCATGCTAAGAACAAAAAAATTTAAATAGTATATATTCTGAAAGGTTTACAGGTCTCTTCTACAGTCTTCAAAGAAAGAAACATGTTATTTGAATCTTTGTTCTGAAATGTGCAGGATCAGATATGCAAATCTCAGTCTCTTCACCTAAGGAGTAGTGCAATGAACAGCAAGCAATGAGCTGTACTCCGACAAAGCCATGAAACGCTCCAGCTCTGCCATCAATTTAAAAGAGACAATGACCTCTGGATGTGGAAAAATACTCGAGAGTAAGGGTTTGATTGTTTTCCAGCAAACTTTTTAACAGAAGAATTGCTTTTAGTGGACTCATGAGAGGGAATTTTCAAAGCAACCAAGAAGATTTAGGAAGTAGGCATCTCCAAATCCACCCTCCCAGGACTTCCCAAGAGCCCCAACACTAAATGTCATCAATTTGAAAAAGGAAGCACATAATAATAATAATAATACCACAAAAATATTACAATGGCAAAAAACCCCAGTGATATCACACACATTAGAAAGTCCTCTGACTTGGTCCATGCACAAGGGTTATTGAGACAGAGGTGCAGGACTGCATTCACAGCAAAGTTACTGCAGCTTTGTCAAGCTAAGGCTGTTTCTTATCACTTTCTCAGAGATTAGCAGCATCCCCAGGGTAACCCACTACTGGGAGAAGACAAGAATGGCCTGTCAGAGTACAGTAGTTTCTGACGAGGTTCTCTTAGATATTCCACATGTGGAGAGTGCAATGTTTAATCTCAAATTTACTTATTAAAGATAGTTGATGTTACATGGGATCTCTGATTTAGCAGAGTGACACGAGATACATTGAAATCACAATACCAATGTAAGTTACACTTAGCAAATTATACATAGCAATTGCAATAAACAGTTTAATAACAATACCAGTGTGATTCCCAGTATCAGTCTCCATGATTTGCTCACTGTCATGACCTTGGGCATTGCCCAGTCACCAGGAAGGAACACATGGGTTGTAGCCAGCTTAAGCTCATTGCTCTCATCGAAATACTTTTGCCAGTTGCCTAGTTTTTATACTCTGTGTTGGGCTGTGCCATGTATTTGCTCCCCCCAAGCTGGTCTGGCTAACTCAGGGAGACATTCACACTCTTTTCATTAACTCAGGGAGAAACATTTACACTACCAGTTTATCCACTCAACTGTTGATAGATGTTTATCTAAAACAAAGGCCGTCCTCCTTTGCAAAGGATTCCTGTTGCAAAGAAGTCAGCTTCTTTGAAACAGCTCTGGTCAATCACATCCTGCATTATTCCCTGAGCTTCATGGGTACATCATCCTTGACCTTCTCCTCCGAGCCTTCTTCTATTGTAGGAGTTTGTTGGTCAGTCACATGGCCCAAAACCACATGGCCCAAAACCTTCTTGCTTCGTCTCTTTCTTGTCCTCAGATTCTTCCCTTTTCAGCAACTTTAATACTGCAATTGACGTCATTTAAAAGACAGCCTACTAATTCTGGTTTGATTATAAATTAATAGGAGCCAAAAATTTGGAGCTGAGGGACCAAAATCATTCCAAGTTTCAGGAAATTAGAACAAATATAGCCAAAATCAGAATTTGGCCTGTGCCTGAGTCATCTTGAATTAAATTTGACACAGAACAGTTGCAGGTTACTAGAAAGGCTGATGACAACGCATCTTTGTTATTTCTTAAGTCTAAAATGGTTTTGTTCCTGGGTTTTGTGGAAGATTGGGTATGGTGCATCTCTTCCTGTTTTGTTAGTAGTGTGCTTTCCTATTCAGTAAGGTAGCACAAAATTCAGATAGTGTCCAAAAGTCTTTTAAACCTTATTTCAAATATTTGAGCTCACAGGTCCCAATCACAGTGGGATATAGTGTCCAGACCTGTGAAGTGACCCCTGTTGACTTGCTACACCTTCACCTGTGACGTAGGCCCAGAGAGAGATCCTTCTGAAAGCAGAATTACTGCGTCATTGAATGCTTTGCTGTGCTTCTTTCCTCCTGCAGCTCAGTTATGCCAATTTGCAGCAAATTACTGTAACACTAATTCACTTAAGAGATCTTATGGGAGGGAAAGGTGATTTTCATTTACAAAATTCCCAAGTTGTTTTTTATCCATTCACATAATCACATCCGTATCTCAGAAGCACTAAGACACATCCATCCAGAGCTAGCAATGAGGAACTGATGTGGGTTTGCTTTCATGCCCTTTAGAAGTGGATGCTGTTTGGGATCTTTTGCCTCAGTATGTCAGCTATGCCCTCATAAGTCTTCCTTTCCTTATCTGGTTATTTTATAGCTTCAGTCCTGTTCTTCATCTTCTTGTCACCTTATCTTAAGGTCAGTTTGTTCCTCCTCTTCCTTTGAATGAAATCATACACATAAAGCTATTAATCTTACCTCTCCTTCTAAACTTTGTTCTACTGTTTCATCCGCAGCTTTCATACAAAGATTTCAATTCACAATTAACTCATATCTATCTTAAAATTTCTGCTACAAATGTCTACAAAATCCGCTTGGTTGCAGTATTGCACTAATGCTGCTATGTCCCATCCAGGACTGCAGCCAGCTGTCACCCCATCGCACTGTGCCAATGTGACCTGATGGCCCCTGGCTGGTGAAGTGACCATGAAATACAGCTCTGCATGGGCACAAATTTCACTCCAGAAAAGACATCCTCCTCAGCCAACTTCCAGATGCTCATCAGTGGGAAGTGAGGAGCATTTCCATCATCCTCGAATGTCTCATATTATCTCTTTTCTCTAATCCCCAATTGATTTAACATAGCAAACTGTGTGAGACTGATTTGCCATTTCTGGAGCATCCTTCAGGAAGAGGCCTGTGTACAGGATTTACGGATTCACGGATTTGAGAGAGTTGGAAGGGACCTCTAGAGATCATCTAGTCCAACTCCCCTGCTAAGCAGGATTGCCTAGAGCACACTACTCAGGACTGCATCAAGGCAGGTCTTGAAAATCTCCAGAGAAGGGGACTCCACAACCTCTCTTGGCAGCCTGTTCCAGTGCTCTGTCACCCTCACCATAAAGAAGTTCTTCCTCATATTTGAGTGGAACTTCCTATGTTCCAGCTTGTGCCCGTTGTCCCTCGTCCTGTCACAGGGAACCACTGAGAAGAGTCCGGCTCCATTTTCCTTCAACCCACCCTTTAGGAACTTGTAAATGTAGATATAGATAGATATAGGCCTGACATACAGGATTTAGGTAGGGAAATGACCCCATTAAATGCAAGGTAAACAAAAGGTCATATAAGACCACACCTGGATTCAGAGGGTTGAGAAAAACACTGAAATTCAGAGATTAATTCACAGCTGTAGCTGAGTGAAGGCTCATAAAAATGCACCATGTTGGAACCAGTAAGTGAAATGCTGCATTTAGCCATACACTCTTAGTTCTTAAGCCAAGCCTGGCTAAAAGATTAAGTACAATAAAAAGCAACATACCAAAGAGCATTCTTTAAAAGATCCTTTACAACGTCTTTGAGAGATAGCACTGAGGCTACAAACCAGGACAGGCCGTCAAACTGGAAACGGAGAAGTCCCTACCAGGAAGGCTGTGCTGCATACCACTGCCCCGGCTTTATGGCCAGTGTCAGGGATCAGTGGGTAAGCATGATTTTCATGCTGTCCTCGCTGTAGGTACACACAACAGGCTGGAAAGCCCTTTGGCCTGCGAGTTATATATTTACCTACTGCATCACTTCAAATGACACTCATTTGAGAACAGCTCTGAGAAGAAATAAAAGCAACGCACATATCAGATCCCTTTAATTCTTTGTCAGGTTGTCAAAACTGAACTTTTACTTACCCCTGAGAGTGCACACCACAGAAGAAAGACAATTTTGTCCTCAAAGCGCCAGCATTTTATCAAAATTAAAATTCCCAGTCTCTGTGGAAAGACATCAAGAATCCCCTTCAGTGCTTATTTGTAGCTTCTCAGACATTTTCTTTCCCGACAATAGGTCAGCTCTCTGGAGAGGAGATTGTCTGACGGTTTAAAGCACTGTACTGGGAATCAGATGCTTTGGTTTGATTTCCAGCACAGCCACAGACTCCCTGCACATCTCTGGCAAGGACTTAGATTCCCTCCCAGCGCTGCAGCACTCTTTTGCATGACCCAGCTATTCACGTTTAGCCCCCCTTAGCAAGGCGGGGGCAAAGGGGGAGCCTGTGCTGAGAAATGACTCTAGGCTGAGCACTGACTTGGTGTTACCTGTCTCCTTCCCTCTTGCTGGTACCCACACACGCTCCCGTGCCCACACATTGTTACCAGCACCCATGGGCACCCCCAGCCTGGTGGGAACCCAGCACGGGTTGTTCCTGGGGGCTAGAGCTCAGCTCATCCCCCTGGGCACATCCCTATCAGCCATGTGGGATGGTACAGCTATGTGTACCATATGCTTCCTTTGTGGTCATAGACAAAACTTTTCAGAGGCTGCCCAGCACAAAACAGCTTTGCTCTTCTCGCAGAAGCCACAGATGAGGAGCAGGTCCACCCAAACACCCCACGGACAGCATAGGGTGCCTGTGCTGGGGTATCCCAACAGCTCCCCCGTACACTATGCCTGCAGGTGGAGAGACTGGCAGGTATGGAGATCCCATCCCAGTGTCAGTGCTGTGGCACAGCCCAGCTGTGTCCAAGGAGGATAGGAGGCAAGCGAGTCTGCAGAGAGACCCCATTTGCCCTCACCAGCTGTCCTGAGCCGGGACACTAGCACGGATATACCATTACCTGTACCAGGAAACTGGTGGCATTGATCTTGACACAGCTGTGGTCTGTGGCAACCCAAATAAGAACTGTGGGGTCAGTAAGAGTCAGGGACCAGATGCACACTGGATTTTTGGAGGAAAGGCTAGTTTATGTGTATGAACTTCACCACGTGTCAGGGCTTAGGGCTGGAGAGAGAAACCTGGTCTGCTGGTTATTTTTTACTGACACAGAGGAAGCCAGAGAAGCAGATCACCTACTTGTAAAATCTTTGGTCTTTTGTAGTAGCAGCAGCAACCTTATTACTTATGCTAAGTCTTGCAAATGCTGAAGGCACCAAGTAGAAAGAGAGATGAGCAGCAGCACTTTCATGATCAAAATTTGTGTGAATCCACCTTCCCCACAGCCCTTGTCCCATCACTCCAAGCTGTAGCATGGCCATGCGTGCTGCTGTGAGGGTGAGCAGCCCTTTACCCTTCCCCCTGCCTCTGAGCAGAACAGGTGACAATGCTGTGGGAGAGCATGGATGTCCCAATAAAGGGGACAGCACAGAGGTGGGATGAGGAAGCCCTGCTTCAGCCCTGTCCCCCTGTTGTGTTGTTCTCCAGTGTGACTGTGGAGCAGACAAAGGTCCTTGGTGGGAGAGCAGTGTTGATGGGGACACATTCAGCTGTGGCTGTGGGCCATGTGGCTGTGCTTCAGCCTCTGGGAAATGCCATCACAGCTACCTAAACCTGCTGGGGAAGAGGGCTGCCATGAGCCAGGCAGCCTGCTGACAGAAGGCAAGTTCAAGAGAGAGAGGTGCAGGATGCTGTCTGGGGTGGTCAACCCTACCAAAAGGACCTATGCGTGCAGAGGATGCCTGGGCCAATACAAGCCAGGAGTGCACTCTGACTGGGAACAAGCAGAAAATGGGAACTTTGCCACATTAGGAAGAGTGGTCTGCAGATCAAGCTCTGCTTGCTGCAGGTAGGGCCAGAGCAGAAATTGCATTTTGGGTCCCCTGCTCAAGAAGGACGTAGAAGAACTGGAGAGGACATGGTGTCAGGCTGCCAAGGTACTCAGTGGTGTGAGGAGAAGCTGAAGGAGTGGGTTTGTTTCTTCTGGCAAAGAGGAGCCGCAGGGTGCTCCAGTAGCAGCCTGCCATCCTTGAAAGGGATGTTGCAGAGAAGTTGAAGCCCAGCTCATCTCAGGATTGCCACGCTCCCAGCAGAGGAGCAACAGCCACGAACTGTACTTGGACAGCCTGCCAAAGATGTGGCAGATGCCCATCCTGGGATCCTAGGGCACTACTATGTAAAGCCATGGCTTTAGTGGAATAGTACTGCTCTCAGGAGGTATGTAAGCTGCCTGAAACCAAAATAGCACAGACTGAGAAACCAGGAGCACTAGGGCTGGCTCCTTGGACACAGCCTGCTGCAAGGAGAAGCTGTGTGCTGGCCTTGTCTAGCTTTTGCGTTCCTGCAGAAGTCTCAGAGCTGGTGTTATTTCTGTCTCATGTTTCCTCTCCCACTATTAGAGTGACAGAATTGCAGCCATTTCTTTTTGTGACAGAGCGTTTGTGATTTCTCATCCTTCCACTGCTGTTGCCCCATTGCACGTAACATTGAGACGGGCAGCGAAGGCAGAGAAGGCTGACTACGAGAAATGGCAGAGCTGGGTCTGTCTCGGGAGCGAGCTTCCTTCTTTGTGCAAATGCTTTCACTGAAAAGCACTGAAATGAAGAGACAAATCCTTTCTGATGACAAACAGTTACACAAAAGATCAAAGGTAAATTAATTGAAGGCATGCTTGCATGGCTTAATACTTATAATTGGTATCCCTAATATGCACAGGATTCTGTAATTTACAGGACAGATAAGTATAAAGATCATTATGTTATGCTTGGAAAATATTTCTGTAATATGATGGAAGTATTCTGTCATGCTTAGTGCACAATTGCAAGGCATAAAAGAACTTCAAGTTAAGAAGATTAGTAAAAAGACAAAGAATGAACAGTTTCAAATGCTCTTCATTTCAGATTAATTCAATTTTGAAAAATGAGTACCCTCTTTCTGTCATGTAATGCCTATAAATCACAGTCTGAAGAAATCACATTTTTAAATATTTATGTTTTATAACTGATTAATGCAAATGTTTGGCATATGTTATCACAGCGTTTCTGCTAATTAGCAATGTGTTGGTTTTCTCTGACTTTATCACTGAAATGAAAGCAGACATCTGAGCTTGAGGATTCGTACCAGCTAAAACACCAGCTATGTTATATTGCAGTTTTGTTAGAGGAACATTTCCAAACCTGCTGGAAACTATACTGCCAGATCAAGTTGGAGAGATCTACATAAAGGAAAAAGCAACCAGACCATTACTATGTGGTTAGTCATAAACTACTAACATTAAAGTAGATTAATAATTAAATGGTTTATATTAATAATAAATTATTCTATGATAAACCTCTGCCATCAGAAAATGATGCTTTAAAACTTTACACTGAAAGTGTCATGATTAGACTTGGTAAGAAAAAAAGGTTAAAGTCAAAATATGTGTAGGTAATATTGACTCAATATAAGTATTGACTCATTTTCAGTCAGCTCTTAATGTGACAAATTGGTGGTCGTACCATAGTGCCAGGTCAAGCACAGAGCTCAGTAAGGCTGAGATATGTTAGTGTTATTTTTTGAACCAGAGAAATTGTTATTCTCCCATAAAATACCAGACATGAAGAGAGAGGCCTGCTGCAGCTGTATTTCCCAGCTCCTGCTAACAAGCTCACTGAAAGGAGTCTCAGCTACCACATGTGCTTTACGAAAAATGGAAAGAAACTCCTATTAATTCTCATCTCATCTCCAAGACATATTTCTGCTTGATACACCTGTCCCTCCAAATGCTTCTCATTGCTGAAGAAGGTCAGCCCCCATTTTTGGAAAGGCTCCCATCCCAGCTAGCAGCGTGTGGAAAGGGATTTTAACCATTTGTCTCCCAAAAGAGAAGCAGATTCCCTCCAGGCCCACACAGAGGGTACCTACATTGGTAGTCTGAAAGACCTGGCTTGAAGGTGCTGCATTGTACTCCCAGGATGGGGAGACAGTCTCCCAGAGCCTGCCAACCTGGAGTTGGAGGAGCGTGGGAAAGCACTGGCAGTCGAGCAATGGTGCGGGTAATCCCTGCTCACACCCTCCTCCTGGATCCACGGGGAAGGATGCCAAGTACTGTACGAGCGTCCCAGTGAGTGTCTGTGCTGCCTTGTATCCTTGCCTTCAGGAAAATTTAAAAATTGTAATGGAAAGATACACTCAGCAACTCAACGATGTTGATACAGGCATAATTAATACCGTCAAATGAGAGTATCTTCCCAGCAGGAGCTGAGGGGGGTCCTGGAGCAGCTTGTTCGTGCAGCCCATTTCTCCCTACACTGGCGAAATGCATCCGGGAAACCAGAGACACCGCCGGCCTCCCCACACAGACCACAGGGCACATGGACTTGGAGGCACAGGGAGTTTGTTTCTCTATTATTTCACACCAACCTGACATCTTCTGTGGTAAAAGGACACTTTCAATCTGCAGATCAAATCTGTTTTTTTCCATTAAGCTACTACATTGCTTTCACTTTTCATCTAAACACTTGCGAGGGAGGGTTGTTGACCAGAACTGTTGCTTCCTTTTTTTTTTTACAGTCCTTCCACTCATGTTGAAAACAGTCATTGATGGCACCAGGTGCTCATCATTTTACACTGGTTATATTCTCAAAGTTTTTATAATTGCAGTTTCTTAGGAAAGCAGGACCACACGTGCTGTACGTGTCAGAGATACCTAACATGCCACTCTCACTTTTCTTATTATTGCTATTTTCTCCACACAATATTACGCAGAATTTTAGGTATTATCATTGTGTTTTTTCTCCAGTCCTAATTCTCTGTGTAATAGGATATATCTTTCTATGTTGTACATTGACCCTTAGGATTGTATTATCTGAGTATCTCGAGAGTTCTGCCTAATTAAGGATTTTCTCTCAAATCCACCTTTAAGCACAAAGGAGATGAAACCTGAAAAGGTTCAGCATGCACAGATGGGACACATGGAGAGATTAGATGTGGATGTCATTCCCTCTTTGTAAGACCAGAGATGTCATCTGGGTGTGAGGAGGTAAATTGATCTCTAGGCTCATTTTGGTTTTGGTCCTTCTTGTGACGTGACTAACAAAGGCACCCAGCTGGCAGAACCTTTGCTGTATGAGCCACCTTTTGTTAGCTATTGGGATAGCATCATCAGCTCCATTCAAATTAGTATGATGCTATTAGATGGTAACATTTTGTAGTTGCCCTGAAATAAAGTAAAATCCTGAAGTAGTTATGTGGAGGTCTCTACTGATAACTGACAACAAAACCACTAGCACCTGTGGACAGTTATCTGCAGCACAGGTGTACCAATTTGAGCTAGTTGTCTGTCTGCCATTACAATCAATGAATAAATAGTCTTCTGGTCCATATATCAATGGAGCTAAGGGCAGTGTTCTTCTGATCAGATGCTGACAGCCTTCATATGATGACTCCCTGAACTCCAAAAACCTAGCTCTGCCTTGGCTACAAAAATAATCACTCTTGCTCAGATGGACACACTGGCACAGTAGGTATATTCATGCAGATGAATTCCACCTTTGTGTCCTCCAGCTTTGAGTGCTTATATTGAGGCACTTGGGTCAAAAATTTGGGAAGAAATGAGAATCTGTTGTTTAATTACACTGTGCATTATACTATGATCTCTGTGAGACAGAGGAGCAAGTGTTAATGATCAATCTTATGTTGAAAGAGCAAGTCAAGCTGGGATTCTTCATGGTGCTTTGAATCATCTCATCTCCAGAACAGTGTATTTAAAGTATAGTTTTTCATGGGA
>JAHREE010000116.1:1853584-1863670 GCA_033628505.1 Tringa tobata | reverse complement strand
TTGACTTTGTCCTCTTCTGCCTGCAGGTCATCCAGTGTCTGCTGATGGGCCTCTTGGAGGGCTTTCTTCTCTTTTGTCAGCTTCACAATGGTCTCATCCAGGGCTGCCATCTCTTCTGTGAGGTTTTTCACCTTTGAGAAGAAGGGAGCGAGTGCAGATAAAAAAACCTTGTTTAGAACTTCAATCTGTGTAACAAAACAGGCCATTTCTCTAGGAGTGACATCTTCTGCCTTTTACCATCACAGCACTGATGTCTTAGCCCTTTATGTGACTCGCTGTGTGTGTACCTTGTTTTCTGTTGCATGCTTTTCCTTCTCAACCTTGGCCAGTGTTAACTCAAGGTCATCAATGTCTTTCTTCAGCTCTGAACATTCATCCTCCAGTTTCCTCTTCTTGGCTGTCAGCTCAGCATTAATTTCTTCCTCATCCTCTGCCCTTTCAGTCACTTCTTTAACTTTGGCTTCCAGCTGGATTTTGGTTTTAATGAGCTGGTCACACCTTTCCTCAGCATCGGCCAAAGCATCAGCTTCCTTGTGGGAAAATAGCATTTTTAGGGATATAGTTTTGAGGCAATATCAAGATTCTTACCCGCCTAGCCAGCGGGAATTCCAGCAAGCCACCACCTACACTGGAAGGAAAAGCGTTCCCTTGTTCAATTGGAAAATAAAGAGAGGAAAGATATGTCATCTTAACTTGTCCTAAGAATTCCTGATCATGTAATTGTAAGAATAGGGATACTTGGTTTTGGAGAGGCAGGAAAAAATTACGAGAACAAACAATATACTAGTAGAAGTAAAATATAAATCATAAAAAATCTCACCCATGCTATATCTTGACTATGGCCTCCCAACAGTCCTTACTGAATCTGGTTGTACCCTTAGAGCACCACTTAAATAAATATAATTGAATTGAATTGAATTGTAGGTCCTATGCTTCTTTTGGAAATGTAGTTGTAAATATCAGACTTATTGTCTCAGTTCTTAGAATGATGCACACTGGTGGTACTCACAGCCTGCACTTGGAGTTGCAGGTCATTTTTTTCCTGCACCAGTTTCACCATTTTCTCCTCCAGCTCCTTCCTCTTTGCCTCAGACTTTGCAAGCTCTTCCTTGGTTTTCTCAAACTCTTGTTTCATGTTGGCCATCTCCTTCTCAGATTCTGCGCTCTTCAGCAAGGGCTTGATCTTGAAGAACAGCTTCATCCAGGGCCAGTGCTTGACATTCATGAATGCCCGAATGTTGTACTGGATGCAGAAGATGGACTCCCTGAAAGTTAAGTCAAAATTATATTAAGTATTTGCACCATGATGACTTAATTAGCCAAATACAGTGAACAAAACTTGAAGAAATGTCTACCTCCTCTCCACCATTCTCTGGTACTCGACTCTACTCAGGAAGCCCCTGCACCTGGCCTGTGTGCGGGTGATGATCTGTGCCAACTTCTCATCTCTCATCTCTTCCAAGAGGCCTATCAGCCCAGCTTTGAAGAACACCTTAGGCACAAAAATGAAACTAGGTGCAGTTTATGTGCTCGTTGTTCAGCGAAGCCTGATACTATCTCCCCCATGGCAGATAATATGTTAAGTTAAGAGAAAGAGCAAAAGCACATAGAATGTATGTAGTGACAGCCCTTTTTTTATACTTCTAGCTTCCAGTTACCTGCAGTTGAGGAACTATAAAAGCCAGATATTTTGTCTTTGTTTTTATTAACCTTGATTCTTTTATTCTACAACTTTATTGTTAATTGGGAATCCTTAATTAACCCTTAATTAAATCATCCGATGGCAATGAATTTCAGTTTTATTCAAGTGTTGAGTAATTAAGTATTTAGTTGATTTCTTTTAAATACACTATTTAATGATTTCACATACTATCTGGAGAATATGAATATCATTCTCAAACCCTGCAAACCAAAGCTACATAGTACTTGAAACAAGCACTTCTTGTACCTTGGTGTGACCAAACTTGTATTGAGTGTGGTCTATATCAATTGATCCAAGAAGCTTCTCACAAGCCTTCTTGCTGTCAATGAACTGTCCCTCCGGAATAGCACTTGCATTTAATACTTTGTATCTGGGTGAGAAAATGAAAAGACTTGTATTGGAGTCAATCTTAAGGGTCCTTTCCAGCATAAGTGACTCTATAATTCTATGAAGATAAAGAGGTCAGTTGTTGAGACCAATTGAATGACAAACTGCAAGAGTCTAAAAACTGTTGAGAACATAACAGCCCTGCTAAACATAAACTTTAGGGAAGGCTTTTGTCATCAGAAGTGAAACTTAATTTTCACAAACTACTAAAGAGGGACAAAATGATTAAGGGGAAGAAGCCTGACCTCTGTTTAAAATCTGCATACAGGACTCTGTTGGGAAATCCTTTCCTGCAAATTCTGATGCCTTCCAGCACGCCGTTACACCGCAGCTGGTGAAGCACCAGTTCATGCTCCATGGCACCTAGAAATTCAGAGCACAAATATATGCTATATTCTGTAAAACAGAGGGGAAGAGCTGCACCATAATGAAAACCTTCTATATGTGACTTTCTTACCAGGAGTTTTTGTTTCATTTGGGATGATGCAGCGTACAAAATGGGGATGAGTGCTTCGCAGATTGGTCATCAGCTTGTTTAAATTCTCCTGGGAGAGCCATTAACAAAAGTTTATATTAGCAAATGTATATTCCACTGTAAGTATCAAAACATCTGAAATGACATAATGAGATATCAGACAAAAATTAGCTGGCAGAATCCTTAACTGAAGCCCCTTGCATCAGTTTTTCTATTTTTCCACACATCTTTACAGTTATTAACTCTTCTGATTAATCTCCAGGAAATATTGTACTTTTAAATATATGATTTTAATACTTCTCACTGACTCTATTGGAATGCCCTCATTAGAAATTTTATCCATCTTCCATTGGATGTACCGAGAGAGGTGAATTAGTACCTCTACAACACAGTTTGAAGCATACAGTAGGCATTTAAGATGGGTCATATGGATCACTCTATATAGAAGATTCTTGTTTTCCACACTGAAAGGAACAAAAATGACAAGCTGAGTTTTACATGTCTAGACTGCATGTTTATCTCCTAAGATAAGAATAAGGTGACATGAATCCCAGCGTTGTTTTGTAATTTATGTCTACATAATTCTGTATAAATTATTATTGCCTATAATTAGTGGAGGAAAGCAGTTGTCTCCAGAGGACATATCAGAGTGTAAATTAAGTAGCCAAAACATTAAGGTGTCTAAACAAAAGGGATAGTGGAAGAAAGTTTGAAAACATAAGAGAAATGAAACCTAAATTTTTTTCTCCTGTAACATTAACTCTTAAAGTCTCATGACCTTTAAACATAGTCTTATTGCATTTTTTTTTAATGATACATGATGACAGTAATTTCCCACTTGCAAAGCCAAAGCACTACAGCTATGAATATTTTTCTTGGGGCATATACACACACTCCCATGTCCTGTTTCAGAGCACTGGCTAGAGGCTGTCAGGTGGTCAAGAAAAACATGACAGCAGATCTGTAGACAAAATTAGGCTATATCAAGATGGGAGAATTAAATGAACGATGAATGTGGTAATGAACTCAGGAGAGACTAGATATTTCACCTGGCAAAAATGTATGGAGCAGCCGGCAGCAAGACTTTGTTATGACAAAGAACTGTCAAGTATCTGACATCTTAAAGACCCATAACTCAAGGAGTGGTGGTATAGCAATTGTAAGAGAGTGATCCCTTGAATCATGGAGAAAAGCTGGAGATATAAATGGAGCAAACAGGTCATACTCCAGACTAGTAGGGAGAATTTTGTTAAAGGGCAATAAAAATCTTCTAAAGCCAGACGTGGGCATGTGAAAGAAATCTGGTATATTTTAGGTTTAGTTAAAATTTTTCTGTATAACATAGTTCCATATGAAATATCATCATGGGCAAGTGGACTAAAAGAAATGTTGTGTGTGAAATGGAGCCTAAATAGATTACAGTGGATATATCCCTAGCAAAATAAACTTCAAGGTGTTTTAACACAACTAATCCAACAAAAAGATTTGCCATTTTCAATGGTGTGTTTGCTCCTCATCTTAGGAAGAAATAGTGATCTCTCTACTATACCCGGAAAAGAGCTGAGACAGTCTGGAAAGAAGAACCCTTCTTCTTGGCACCCTTTTTGCCACCACCAGCAGCAGCCTCTGCAAAATTGAAAATAAATAAAATGGGATTTAGATTTTTGCTTTTGCCTTTTACGATGTTTTTTTGTAAACAGTACATCAGTGAAAACACAGGACTCATAGAACCAACCTGCTTCTGCTCCACCGTAGTTGGCAAAGAGTAAGGCCAGTGTTTTCAATGATGATTTCTGGTACAACCCAATGACAGTTTCATTCAGGGGGTCCTTGTTCTTCTCCAGCCAACCAGTGATGTTATAGTCCACCGTGCCAGCGTAGTGAATCAGGGAGAAGTGAGCCTCAACCTTGCCTTTGGTAGGTTTGGGCTTCTGGAAATTGCTGGACTTGCCCAGATGCTGATCATAGAGCTTGTTCTTGAAAGAGGTGTCAGTTGCCTTGGGGAACATGCACTCCTCTTCCAGGATGGAGAAAATGCCCATGGGCTGGAAGAAATTCACAGGGGAGACGTTGCAGTTTAGCAATGTGGCAATAATGACCTTCACCTAGGCAGAGTACTGGAACAAACTACTGTTCCACACAGGAACAGACAAATCAGAAAATATTACAATTCAAACATATTTTCTGCTAGAAAGTGAGATTAAACATATTGATACGTACATTTTTTAACACCAAATAAATCGTAAAGATTAATGGAAATTCTTTTAGTTTGTGTTGAGAATGGGCTTTATAAAATCAGAGCACTACTTTCTTATCCAGAGGGACGCAGAGCACACGCAGGTGTCTTAGAGAAATTGAACATAAATCAACAATACTCCCTTGCAGCAAAGGCAGCCAACTCATCCTGGCTGCATTAAGAATGTTGCCAGCAGTTCAAGGGAGGCGATACTTCCCGTCTACTCAGCTCTGCTGAGAAACATCTGGAGTGTTGTGTCCAGTTCTTGGCTCCCCAGTACAAGAGGAATGTGGACATAGTACAGTGAGGACAGTGAAGAAGGTGAGAGAGATGGGACTGTTTAGCTGGGAAAAGAGACGGCTCTGAAGGATTTTATCAATGTATAAAAATATCTAATGTGCGGGGATAAAGAAGACAGAGCTAGAGGCTTCTCAGTGTTGTCCAGTGACAAGAAAAAGACAGAAAATTTATGAATGGAAATGCAGGAAATACCATTTAAACAGAAGAAAAATTTTTCTTTACTGTGAAAGTGGTCAAAAGTTGGAGATTTCCCAGGGTATCTGGGAAACTCCACACCTGGAGATATTAAAAATCCAACTGGACATGATCCTGAGAAACCTCCCCTAGCTGCCCTGCCTTGACTAAGGTGGTTGGACTAAGTTATGTACATAGATGCCTTCATACCTTGGCAGTTCTGTGATTCTAATTATTTACTGTCCTGCCAGACACTGAACTTTTCACCTCATGAACAGTGCAACTGCCTTTTCTTTTTCAGTCAAAGGATGCACATGTAAGAGTGTCCAATGTTTATGTGAATTTTACAAAGATATAGCTGTTCTGCTGTAAAAACACAAGTCTGTTAGGGCTGAAAATTGAGGAGGACATGCTGTCCTAGAAATTGACTCAAGTTTTTTAGAAAAAAAACTCTTACTATGAGATTAACCATCTTTTGGGCTTTGAAAAGATATCAGTACAGCCTTGCTGCCATAAAGCTGTGTGAAATCTCCTTCATGTCTCACTGGACAGAACAAAATAAACTACAGGGCAAGGTATTTCAAATAGCAAAAGGTGAATATTTGAACATGAACACTGAAGATCCCTTTGAAAAACGAGGCCAAGCAGTTAGAGGGTTTTCACACGTAATGCATTTGAACAGGAAGGATACCTTCTCGATGAGCTCAATGCAGGCAGCCAGGTCCATCCCAAAGTCAATGAATGTCCATTCAATTCCTTCTTTCTTGTACTCCTCCTGCTCCAGCACGAACATGTGGTGGTTGAAGAACTGTTGCAGTTTCTCATTGGTGAAGTTGATGCACAGCTGCTCAAAGCTGTTGAACTGGAAATAAAAATAACAAAGGCACATATTTCTAAGATGCAGTGATATTTGCAAAGTCTCATCCTTTAAAAATACAGAATGCAGTTATTTTGGCTTCATTGTCAAATCTGTTCATTTCTTCAGCTTTATGTCTACTTAACCAAACAGAGAAATGCATCAAATTAATTGTCGACAAGGAATTATTTTTTCTCATTGATAAAAATGTGCAGATACAATATATTTCTGGTATAATCTGAGACCAAAGTACAAGGAGAAAAAAAAACAAGCTTAGGCCGATCATGATGTACATGTTTTTATCGTCTCTCATCCTTGATCTTTTAAACTAGGGATTTTTTTCTGATTAGACAATTCTTACCAGATCTTTGTTACTTACATCAAAGATCTCGAAGCCAGCAATGTCCAGGACACCAATGAAGTACTGTCTGGGCTGCTTCGTATCCAGTTGTTGGTTGATGCGAACAACCATCCATAGGAACATCCTCTCATAGACAGCCTTTGCCAGAGCACCTACAGCATTGTGCACCTATAAGAAAAATAAATGCCTGGAGTTACCATACAGCTCAGAGGAGAATCAAGGGGATCTTAATTCTAAACGTTTTTCCAGGTTACCACAGGTTTCTTACCTGCTGTGCAGTTTGACCCTTGGTCACATACTCATTCCCCACCTTGACTCTGGGGTAGCAGAGGGCTTTGAGCATGTCAGCTGAATTCAGACCCATCAGGTAGGCAGCCTTGTCAGCAACTAAAAAGACAAAGGAAAAAGGAAGAATTTAGTGTCATATATACTTTGAATCCTGGAGTATTCTCTAAAGGTTGCAGGGTTCAAGTATTTTTTTCTTTGAAATCTTTCAATAGATTCTCATTGAGGGAATCTTGGTAACACCAAAGTCATTGTTATGCATATCGAGCTTTTCTAAAAGAATTTCTGTTTGAAAGTCTTCATTGAAGCATGTAGAAAGTAATGATGTTTTTAAAAATCTGGCACAAAACTAAAAAGCTGCAGCTTGCCAGTCTGAATCTTCGTAGTACATGTATAGCTCAGGAGCCTCAATGACAACAGTCAGGTACTGATCTACATTCAGGTGATCAAACCAGTCAGTATTTAGGGTGTAACACAGGGAAGATATCTGATCTCTTTCACATCCATACTTTACAACCCTTGCTGAGCTTTGGTTTCTGACATTCAGTGAAACTCACAGGTGTTTATGCTTTAACCTGCGGTACTTCCTACTTTCTGCCTAGTCCTTTAGCAAGAGAAGCTGTTGGTCTGAGACCTGGAGGCTTGTGTTGTATGTCCTGTCCCAACGAAGGAGAGGAATCAAGTACACCTCTCAAACCAGAGATCACTGAGTGGGTGACAAGTGAGAGTGAATGGGAACATTATCCCCCATCCTGTTAGAGCTGAACCACTTGGCTGTTTCACAATTGCAAGCCATATTGCAACAAAGGTATGGCTAATAATGTTACATGAAGGACATCCATTGCTCAGACTTCCTGGAAGTGTATGAAGGACAGTTTAAACTATTAATTGCTCATAGCATAAGCAACAAAAAATAATCCCATTATATCAGGGAAATTCTCCTCATGAGAATAGAACAACGGACAGTTTTTTTCTGGCTTACTGTTTTCCTTGGGAACCTGAAATCAAACTAAGAACAACTTTTCCTGACTTCCACATCCATAGTGAGTTATAGGAGGGTTCATTATTGAGTTTGATGATACCTTCTGTTCCTTCTGGCTCTGCCTGTTCCTCTCTTGGTTTCTGCTTGAACTTTAGGTTCCCATAGTGCATGACAGCCCCTGTCAGCTTGTAGATGGCCGTCTTTTCATCCGTAGAGAAGCCCAGGATGTCAATGGCACTCTGGTAATACAAAGAGCAAAGTGAAATATTTGCGTATTATGTAATGTTTTACCTGCGCCTCGACCTGTTTTGTAAGTTACTTACATCTGTAGCCATCAGCTCCTCCTTGTCATCAATGCTGGGAACAGTGATCTCACCTTGACTCACAAATGGGTAGTCATATGGGTTGGTGGTGATGAGGAGCATTTCTGAAAACAAATGGGTTCATGAGTTAAATTTCGTTATTGGAAATGTAATTAACAGTGATCTTCCTTCAAAAACCTCAGTGACGCCTCTTACCAATTAATTCCGGCTTCTTGTTGGATGTGATTTGATAAAATATGTGGTAGCTTCTTTCTGCCTTGAGCTGGAATGTGACTCTGGACTTCTCCAGCAGATCTGTCATGGAAAGTAGAAAGAGTTTGGCCCAGGAATGCACATGGAAGTGGGAATTTGGGAAGGAAAGGGATCAGACCAGGAGAGTCTCTTACAGGTTTCAATGTCAGCAGAAGCCAGTTTGCCTGTGGCTCCAAAGTGGATTCTGATGAATTTGCCCTGTTAGGGAGAGGAAGCAGCATTTCAAACTAGATACATGTCATTGTCATCACCTTATGTGAGAATACCAATAGCCCATTTGTTCAAAGTAGCAACTTACAAAGCGTGAGGAGTTGTCGTTCCTCACGGTCTTGGCATTTCCAAAGGCCTCCAGCAGTGGGTTCGCACTGATGATTTGATCCTCAAGCGTTCCCTGCAGGATGATAATTAGTCCTGGTTGTCCTTTCTAAAAATCATGTCAGGAACAAAGGAAAACATTGATTCAAGCCAGCATGTCATAATTTACCTGCATTTTGCCAGACGTCTCCTCCTTCTTCTTCTCCCCACTGGCTGCAATTGTTGCAAAGTACTGGATGACACGCTTTGTGTTCACAGTCTTCCCAGCTCCGGATTCTCCGCTGTCCAACCAAAGAGAGAAGCAGAGAGTGTGTGGTCAGGCAGGAGGTCCCCTGGCACCAGGCAGCCCCACAGGGACCCGGGCAGGGGGTGTACATACGTGATCAGGATCGACTGGTTCTCGCGATCTGTGAAAGAGGCAAAATGAAAGGTAGTGTTAGTAGTTGGTATGGGTAGCACTGAGCTGAATGAGAAGTAGGGCTGCAAATATAAGTTGGGGCTTGCTCAGAAAGTCCGAGAGTACGAAATTCTCTTCCAGATCCGAGCAGTAGTAAGTATAAGCCCAAATGGATGCATAGAGCTTTCAGAGGTGTATGATCCTGAGAAAAGCTCTGCCTCTACTTGCCCTTTACACAATTCTCCTCAAGAAATCTAATCAAATTGACTGTGTTCAAAGTAGCAGTTTATATGGAATCATAACTTTTTCTTTCCTATCAATAAAAAGCAGCAAACTTAGTCAAGTAGTATTTCTGCAATGGGAGAGTGTAGAATTTCGTAAAATAAAGTGCAAACAATACACAATACTAAGTCCATACATGGGATCTGTTTCACTTGAAATTAATTCGTGCATAACTTGAGCAAGTTCTCAGTCATACAGCTCTCTGGAGTTTTTAGTTGTCTTGTCCCATGCTGCAGTGAGATCTGTTGGGCTTCTTGGTTTAGATTGCTGTGAGGGAGGTCAAGCACTCACCAGTCAGCATGAACTGATAGGCGTTGTCAGAGATGGAGAAGATGTGTGGAGGGGCCTCCTGGCGCTTCTTGCCTCGGTAGGCCAACACCACCTCCGGGTTGTACACCGGCAGCCACTTGTAGGGGTTGACAGTGACGCAGAAGAGACCCGAGTAGGTCTGTGAGGAAGGGAGACAGCACGTTGGCTTCCACTTAGCCACTTCCACAGCAGGTCCTCCCAGCTAGCCAAGGGAAGAGTGCTGCTGGTACTTACGTAGATCATCCAGGCTGCATAACGCTCTTTGAGGTTGTACAGCACAGCGGGTTCGTGGAGGTGGGTCATCATGGCCATGTCCTCGATTTTATCATACTTGGGAGGGTTCATGGAGAAGATTTGATCTTCCTTCACAGTCAGGGTCTACCAAGGAAACAAAAGATCCGTGTATGTCAGCTAAGAGCTCAGAGTGGGAATCAAATGGTGTCCTTCAGC